>VSMD01087464.1:0-95727 GCA_008750895.1 Mirza zaza
GTCTCACTTTATTGCCCAGGCTAGAGTGAGTGCCGTGGCGTCAGCCTAGCTCACAGCAACCTCAAACTCCTGGGCTCAAGCAATCCTGCTGCCTCAGCCTCCCAAGTAGCTGGGACCACAGGCATGTGCCACCATGCCCGGCTAATTTTTTCTATATATATTAGTTGGCCAATTAATTTCTTTCTATTTATAGTAGAGATGGGGTCTCGCTCTTGCTCAGGCTGGTCTCGAACTCCTGAGCTCAAACGATCCGCCCACCTCGGCCTCCCAGAGAGCTAGGATTACAGGCTTGAGCCACCGCGCCCGGCCGTATTTCATGGTTTTAATTTGCACTTCTCTGATGGCTAATGATGTTGAGCATATTTTCATGTGCTTATTTGCCAAGCATATCTCTTCTTTGATAAAGTGTTTAAGTTTTTAAATTATATTTTGGCTTTCTTATTTATTGAGCTATCAGAATTCTTTATAAATTCTGGATACAAGACCTGTATTGGAGAAGTGTTTCACAGATATCCCCACCAGTCTGTGGCTTGTCTTTTTATCTTCTTAGTGACTTCTGAAGAACAGATTTTTACTTTTGATGAACCTCAGTTTATCAATGTTTTTCTTTCTGGTTTGTGCTTTCTGTGTCCAATCCAAGAAATCCATGACAGTGTGACTTAAGTTTTTCTCCTGTGTTTTCCAGTGGAAGTTTCATAATTTTGGGTTTTACATTTGTCTCTGTCTGGCTATCTTTACAGAATATAACACTGTATTAATTATTGTAGCTTGATGATAAGTCAGCCAAGTAATATGAATCTTCGAACTTCATTTTTTTTCAAAATTCCTTTGGTTATTCTAAATTTTTTTTCTATGAACTTTAGAATCAGCTTGCCTTTAGAATCAACAAGCCATCTGGGATTTTGTTGGAATTGCATTGAATCTCTGAAACTGTCTGGAGAAGAATTGGCATATTGACAATATTGAGTCTTCTGATTCACAAACTCATAGGTCAATGATGGGCTCAAAGCATCATTTCATGTGAAACCTTTTGGCGAAGTAAATTTGCATGGTCACTGTCTCCTTGCCAAGTCCTTCACTTTTTAATTGCTTTTAAAAAGTGTCTTATTATATATGTATCATCATAGACTATTATAAGCAATAGTGATTAATGATTAGATATTAAAAAGCTCCTAAAGCTTTTGTTCTTTTGATTTAAGGAGAGAGCAAATATTTGAGAATTTTTTCTCTTGTATTTAATGAAGATATAATGATTGTATTCAGTTATAGATGCATTCCTCTACTGTTTTATATTTTCTTGTACATGTACCTATGATAATTGTCTCAATTACATTTCCTGTGACTGTTGGTCATTGCTTCAATTTTGTGATGATTTATGAAACATAAGATTACACAGAGAAGAAATTAAGGACTAAGTTAAGATACTGAAGGATTACTTAAGCCCCTTATATTTTTAAAGTTCTAATATTTATCAGGCTAGCACTATACGTGTGCATGTTGTTAAGTTGTCAGGAAGAGGCAGTTTACATGTAGCTGAGGTGTTAATGGGGCGTATTTGAGGTGATGGGCATTCACAAGGATTCGGGACACAGTCCTTGCCCCTTTACTATGGCTTAATACTTAGATACTTTTAAAATTCTTCACACCTTGCTTGATTAAATTTTTCCTTAAGTGTGTATGATGAGGGTCCTAATTTCAACTCACTTTTGTAAAGCAAAGGGCATTTGTGTTCACAGCTTATGATCACATCCGGTGTCCTCTCACCCTCTCTGTTTTAGGTTGTGACCTTTCATTCCCCAGCAATAAACTGGTCTCTGGAGATCACTGTAAAATTGTAGTGGATGAAAAATCTGGTCAGGTGATGCTGGAAGACACCAGGTGAGCTCTTTCTGAACTTCTTTGTTTCCTCTTACAGCTTAAGAAGCCTGACTTAAAGCCAGTGAGTGCGTTGCGTGCCATGGCTGAGGCAAGGGGAAAATGCTGTGTCTGCAGTGAGACCACAGCAACTCGTTTTCTGTAGCACAGCACAGTCATGTGTGTTATTGACAGGGATGAGTTCTGCATGAACATCATAGTGGACGTGCACAGACACGGGTGGTAGAGCAGCTGGGCTGTATGGTAGAACCTGTTGCTCCCAGGCTGAAACCTGCACAGCCTGCCACTGTGCTGAATACCATAGGCAATTGTAACACAACGGTAAGTATTTGTGCAGCTAGACATGGAAGAGGCACGGTAAAAATATGGTGTTACAATCTTATGGGACCAGCATTACATGTGTAGTCATTGTTGACCAACACGTTATTCGGTACATAACTGTAGTTAATTAGGTACTCAAGGTATTAGAAATTGTATTTTCTGGCTTCCAGGATGGGACAGTCAGTGGTGCTTTGGTGTCTGTGACCCTTCTTTGCATGTATTCAAATTAAAGCAACAGAAATAAGACTTGAAAAATATTGTCTCTACAAAAAATTTTTTAAAAATTAGCCAGGCACGGTGGCCTATGCCTATTATAGTCCCAGCTACTTGGGAGGCTGAGGCAGGAGGATCATTTGAGCCCAGGAGTTCGAGGCTGCAGTGATCTATGATCACACCAGTGTGCTCCAGCCTGACCGACAGAGCGGTGCCCTGTCTCCAAAAGAATGAATGAATGATATTGGTAAATTTTTGGTTCTCGCAAACATTTTCAAGTTTGACTTCTTTCCCCCAAATCAAAAAATCTTTTTTATTAATTAATAACTCTCATAAAACTTAACTACAAGTTGAGTATCCCTTATCTGAAATGCTTGGGACCAGAAGTGTTTCTGATTTTGTACTTTTTTAGATTTTGGATTATTTGCATTATAATTACCAGTTGAGAATCCTAATTTGAAAATCTGAAATCTGCAAAGCTCCAAGGAACATTTTTTTTTTTTAGTGTCATCTGGGTGCTCAAAAAGTTTCAGATTTTGGAGTGTTTCAGATTTTGGATTAGGGATGCTCACCTTGTAGAATGTAGGAAGTGGAAAGCTCTTCAAAATCCCATTCACATGAGCTAGGGTTTAATGTTGCTGATTCAAAAACAAGACAAAAAAAAAAAATCCCATTCACATTAAAGTGCATATATATTTATTTTACGTAAATGAGTTTACACTACAAATACTGTTGTGGTATCTGCTTTTTCATTTACAGTGTTTTATGGGGTGCTTAACATGACATTATGCTTAGATCCATCTTGGTTTTTTTCATTATTTTATAATTTATTTGTCACTTCCCTAACTGGTGGACATTTATTATTTTGGCTTTTTCTTATTATAAATGACACTGCAGTGACTCTCTTCCAATCTCTGCCTTCATGTCTGATTATTTTCTTGGGATGATTTCTCAGAAAGGAATGCTTTGTCAGAATGTGCCTGTTATAAATCTGGTACAGGTGGTAGGTGGCCTTTCAGCAGTGTGTTGAGAGGATGCCTTTTCCACTGGATTTTTTATTTTTGTTTTTGTAAAGATTAGGCTCTGTAGGATTCTTTGGTAACTAACAGTTTCAGGTATCAAAGATGAGGAAGACTAGGTTTTATTGGGAGGAAGCGATGCCCCTTTTCCTATTCTAATAGGTAGCAGATCAAGTTCTTTATTTCTCAGTGCAATGTAGAGAATGGAGTGCTGGTTCTAGAGCCGTCCTGCCTGCACCAGGAACTGGCTTTCCTGTACTGGCTATATCGTAGTGTTAGTTTCCTGTGGCTGTTGTAACAGTTACCACAAACTTTAGTGTCTTAAAATAACACAAATTTGTTATCTTATGGTTACGGATGTCCAAGTGCAACAGGGACCTCACAGGGCTAAAATCAAGTCTGGGCAGGGCTGGTTCCTTCTGGAGGCTCCAGGGGAGAATTTGTTCTCTCCCTTTTCCAGCCTCCAGAGACCACCCATATTCCTTGGCATAGGGAGGCTGGAGGGGGAGAGGGGACTCCAGGCAGAAGGAGCCATATGTGAGGAGGCCCAGAGGTGCAAGCAGGTCCTATGTGGTCAGAGCCAGTGGTTTGTGGCAAAGCCACACAAGGGAGTTTGGACTTCAGCTTGAGAGTAGTAAGAAGTCATGGAATGGGATTAAGCTGGGAAGTGAAATAATCAAGAGTGTGAGAGAGGATTACGGGGAGAAGCCTGGCAGCAGAGGTCCTGACTGCAGTCATCCCTCAGTGTATGCGGGGATTGGCTCCAGGACCCCCAAACCTGCACACACGGAAGCCCCACAGTGGGCCCTGCAGAACCCACGTAGATGAAAAGTCGGCCTTCCACATGACTCAGTTCCCAAATTCTGTGAATACTGTGTTTTTGACCCACGTTTGGTTCAAGCCTGTGTTGTCGGAAGGTCACATGTGTATTGTGACAGTTGAGGTCAGCGCACGGTGGCTGCTGCCATGCGACTCTGTTCGTTTGACCGGGTGCAGCCATGGCCGTCGTCTGCGTGCTGTCTCTGGCTGCTTTCACGCCAATGACAGAGCTGAGTCGTCACAGCGGAGACCACGTGGCCGCAAAACCTAAACTACTCACTGCCTGGCCCTTCATAGAGAACATCTGTGGCCCCTCACCGTGAACCGTGACGGAGGTCAGCTCAGATGCAAGAGCTCTCACCACAGGGCCTGTGGTGAGGCCTGCAGAGCTGAGGCCTGCGATGGCTAGAACGGTTGGAATCAGGCTGGTTGCTCAGGTGCCGAGTTTTGTTTGTCTGATGTGCTGTGCTCTCAGTCTGTCATCACCTGGCTAACTCCAAGGTTCTGTCAGGTCTCCACTCAGAAGTCCCTCCCAGGGAATGGCATCCTGTCCCCTCTTCATCTCCTCCTGCCTGTCTCCACCACACCCTGGGCCTGGGCGTCTGCCTAGGCCTGTCCTGGCAGCATTGTGGTCACTGCCGGTCACCCAGCAGGGTGACTCGGGTGACTTAGCAGCCAGACCACACATTCTGAGCACAGGGCCACATCATCTCCCAGGTGATGGCCCAGCATTTATTTTGCTTCTGCCCTGAGCTCGTCTCGTAGGAGGGATCAGTACTTATTTGAGGAATGATCTGGGTCATGCCTGCTGGAGGGAGTAGACCTGGTACAGCACTGAGCACGCTCAGGGGAGGCTGGAACTCAAAGTGAAGCGCTGCTGGTGAGGCCTGAGGACCCACCGGGAGGCAAATGGAAGGAAACCGGCCTTGAACAGCAGTGCCGAAGCACTTGCTAGGCAGTTTGGTTGCTACTTAGGTTGTCAGAAGGGAGGAACAGGCAGGTTTTTTTCTCAAGAGAATTACAAGGTGGTGCTTGCATATGTGCATTGTGAAATATTTGCATTGTTCCTGTCGAGTATCTTCAGTATGGTAATGTGAGCTGTTTCCCTAATGATGGTAGAAAAAAATTTTAACTCAAGTTATTTTATTTTAAGTAGGATAAATAGCATTTTTTTTTTTTTTTTTACAGCACCAATGGAACAGTAATTAACAAGCTGAAAATTGTTAAGAAGCAGAGTTGCCCTTTACAGACGGGGGACGTCATCTACTTAGTGTACAGGAAGAATGAGCCGGAACACAGTAAGAGCGAGGAAACTTGCTAGGGTCAGACACACGCAGGGGTGTGCTATGGAGAAGCCCAGCTGAGGCCAGGGGGACCTCCAGAGGGAGTCTGTTGACACAGGTGTTTCCCACAGGAAAGTCACTGTCAGCTACAGTCCCTTTGCTGTCTGCATGGATTCTTGGTGTCCATAGTATCTGTTGGAGAATGGGAGTGTGGTCCAAGCCCCACTGCTTTTCAAGAACACCACTGTGGTCATAAGTGTGAATCTCAAAGGGCAGCCAAGGAAAAGGAATGGTGGCAGGTTAGGTCATATCATAGTGGAATCTTAGTTTTTGGGGAATAAAATCCAGGACCAAAGGCCTGGAGGCCATGGATGGTTCTGCTTTTGGAACCTTTACAAGAGACAATAAAAGTTAGACTGGATTTCAGTGCGACTTTTTCAGCTGTAGGAGTCTATGTTTTTGTTTGTGGAAGAATGATAGAAGGAGGATTATGGGAGTTCTTCGAAAGTGGCCCTGAAATATTTAAAGACCACAGTGGTAAGGAAGAGGAAGAAGGGAGCAGATATTTCTTTGGCCATCCTCAACATAATCAAAGTTAGCCCCCTGCCACAAGGAAAAATCTTATATCTCTTCCTTTTGGTAGTTTGAAATTATAAGCAAGGCATGGATTCATTATCTCAGCACACCATGCCGTTTTTTCCTGGGACTCATTTATTTTAAGTCGGTAAAGATGTTTCGGATCACTTGTTTTGAAACCTCTTAAGCTAGTGAATGTTGTTACCAGCCAGTGAATCAAAATAATCAAAGACAAATGGGCTGGAGAGAACAGGAGGAAAACAAGCTGTCACTGCATGTGGCGACCACTTCTCTGATGTGATTCATGTCCTTTCAGATGTGGCATACCTCTACGAATCTTTACATGAGAAGCAAAGCATGACACAAGAATCCCTTGGTAAGTAAGATAACCGCAAAGAAGTGGACGCATGTTAAGGGCTGTTGGATTCTCTTTTTTTTTTTTTTTGAGACAGAGTCTTGCTTTGTTGCCTAGGCTAGAGTGAGTGCCGTGGCGTCAGCCTAGCTCACAGCAACCTCAAACTCCTGGGCTCAAGAGATCCTACTGCCTCAGCCTCCCAAGTAGCTGGGACTACAGGCAACCTCAAACTCCTGGGCTCAAGAGATCCTACTGCCTCAGCCTCCCAAGTAGCTGGGACTACAGGCATGTGCCACCATGCCCGGTTAATTGTTTCTATATGTATTAGTTGGCTAATTAATTTCTTTCTATTTATAGTAGAGATGGGGTCTTGCTCTTGCTCAGGCCGGTTTTGGACTCCTGACCTCGAGCAATCCACCCGCCTCGGCCTCCCAGAGTGCTAGGATTACAGGTGTGGCCACCGCACCTGGCCGGGCTGTTGGATTCTTAAGAGAAATGCCATTCGTTGCTCTGGAGTGTCTCAGCCGAAGTAGTGGTGTCCTGGTTGTCCTCACTGAGTGAGCCCTCAGTGTTGCTTCTTCTCCTTTTGTGGTTACAGAAGCTAATAAAGAAAACGTGTTCCACGTGACCAAAGATACCTCAGGTGCAGGGCATGGTGATGACCCCCAGGTCCCACCATCGTCACCCGTCACTCAGGTGTGCTTTGAGGAGCCACAGCCATCGACATCGACGTCAGACCTCCTCCCCACGGCCTCTACCTCTGCCACGAAGCCTCCTGCAGGACTAGAGTGTTACTCCAGCTCCGGTGAGACGGAGATTTCCTGTTCACATCTCACAGGTCATGGTGGTGGGAGCATAGTATTTTGTTTACTAACCCTTACCTGTGTTGTCACAGACACAGAGAAGCTAGTGGGGAATGGCATAATAATATGATTTCTGTAGTATAAATACTGACTTGTTCTATCCCCGAGAGAAATGTTGCAGGTCAGGGACTGTAGTGCCATGGTATATTTTACATTTTTATTGGGATGTAATTCACATAACATACAAATCACCCAGTTAAAGTGTACGTTTCAGTGGTTTTTGTAACATTCCTAAGGTTTTACAACCATCATCACCAACTCCAGAAAGTTTTCATCACCCTGAAAGGAAACCCATCCCCCGGAGCAAACACTCCCCCTCCCCCTCCCCATCCCCTACTCGCCATGAGTCTGCCTTCTGATAAGTTATACTTCACTTCTCACCACAATGGGGCCTGTCAGAGAGGTGCCATTAATACAATCTGTATTCTGGAGTTGAGAAGTCAGGCTGAGCACAGAGGGCTCTGGAGACGCTGGCCTGAGTGAGGGCTGGGCTAGAGGCTGGCAGTTAGCCCGGGAAGCTGTCTCTCTTCTGTTATTACCTGACTTCATTTATTCTCCAGACTGTTTTGTTTTCTTTTAGCTGCTGTTGGCCAGTTTTTTCTTTTTTCAAATACTAATACTTACCATTTGAATATTATAAACTAGGTATTTATTATAGTATAATACTATAAACTAGATCTTTTTGTTTGTTTGTTTGAGACAGTCTCACTGTGTTGCCCAGGCTTGAGTGCAGTGGCATCATCACGGTTCAGTGCAGCCTCAAACTTCTGGGCTCCTGGGCTTAAGATCTTTCTTAAGACAGAAGTTATTGGCCAAGCATGGGGCTCATGTCTGTAATCTTAGTACTTTGGGAGGCTAAGGTGGAAGGATCACTTGAGGCCAGGAGTTCAAGACCAGCCTGAGCAAGAGTGAGACCCCATCTCTACAAAAAGTAGAAAAATTAGGCAGGCGTTGTGGTGGCACCTGTAGTGTCAGCTACTCAGGAGGCTGAGGCAGGAGGATGGCTTGAGCCCAGGAGTTTGAGGTTGCAGTGAGCGTGATCATGCCACTGCCCTCGTGTCCGGACAACAAAGCATGATCCTGTCTCAAAAAAAAAAAAAAGGAAAAAAAAGATATTGGAAAATTTGCCTATCTTTCTGCCACGGTCATTCAAGTTATTTATGACTTGAGCTTCTTGCTCGTGGAGACTAGAGCTCTCCCTACAAGTTACTGTTCTCCTTCCCTTTGTCACACTTCTTGGGAAAATAGTTAATACTCACCCACCGCCCCCACGCCTGTCTAAAGCTACTGCCTCCCTCTGTTGGAATGTCCGTACACAGACCTCTGTCTTAACAGTTGACAACATAACGTGCCTGATGCACTGGCATGTGGCTTTGCCCCATGTTAGAGTCAGTATTCAAGAGTTGATCCCAGTCACAAACATCCCTGCGCCCATGCTACTCAACCCCAGCTCCACTGCACACAGTGATGGGCACAGATCCATGTAAGGTCGTGAGTGGACTGAATAAGCATTTCTCGTGAGCCACGCATCATTCTTAAACTCTGAGATCTTGGTTTGCAGACTGCACTTGGTTTAAATCAGTGACACTTTACCCATCATGTTCCCTCCTGAGGTGGATCCATCAGAGCCTGTCTTGTTTGTTCCCACTCGCAGGGTCCGGGGCTGCAGCCATCTCCCCAAAAGCTTGTGGTCCATTCGTGGCCCGTGATGAAGTTGCTGGCTGTGCATCAGCTCCCCCAGACATGGAAGGAGCACCCTCCTCCTCGCCGGAGCCCCGGGATCAGGAGGATTTGGAGCCCACTAAAAAGAAAATGAAAGGAGGTCAGAGTCTGTGGTTCTCTGCATCCTGCGCCTCCCGTGAGCTCCCTGGGCTGGTGCTGTGCGCCGTGGGGGCCTCGTTTCCTGCAGGAGCGAGAAGACCCTGCCTCAGCGCGGTGCCTGTGACACCTCAGCGTTTTCTGAGTGAAAATCCGGGCTTTTTCTTTCTTACTTGCATAATCCATATAGAACTGTGTTTGCTGCTGGGCTGTGTTCTTGGTCTGGAAATGGTATGTTCTGAATTTCGGAACTGATCTGAAAGTCCTCTGTCCTGATAATGACAATAATTTCTAAAAATGTAGTTTGAATGTTCACACTGAAGGCGATTTAGATTCTTAACTGTTCCACGGGGCAAAATAACTAAATAAAAATTTTTTAAATGGAGATTATTTAGAGAAAAGTCTATATTTTAAAAGCCAAAATTAGAAGTATTATTAAAAAATATCTGGGACTGTGGTGGCAGAAGGAGGGTTGTGCAGCAGCAGCTGGGTGGGGGCGGGGGGTCCTCAGGGGAGAGATTAAATCATCTGAAACATCAAGTGGGTGGCTCGGGAAGGGTGTGCAAAGAACCAGCGACACTCACATGGAAAAAATAAATAAGCATAAAAATGAGGAAATTTTTATCCCAGCAAAAATTAAAAATTGTACAAAAACTTAATTATAGTATATACTGGGCTCAGGAATGAATATTTATAAGCATAATAATGTAAATGCAGTAATATGGAACCAACAGTTGTGTGACGGTAATACTGGGAAGCGGGTCTCAGGGGTCAAAATTCTTCCTGGCCTTGATAGGTGTCAGGAGACAATATCTAAAATTGGTAAATTTTAGACTAGTACTAGAATTCAGAAATTCGGAGGTAAATACCAGAAAAAACAGGTAAAAGACATGAAAGTAGTTTTCCTCAGAGGAGGGAAATCTGGGTCAGGAGAGGCTGGGGCTGAGGATGGCTGCTTTTGTTTTCTTCTAAGTATTTGTCTTTTTACATAATGTGTGTTTCTTTAATTAGAAATCTATGAGTATCAACATATGAGCATTATAGAAAAATAAAAACACTGATGAAAAAAAATTTTAAAGCTACTGGGGGCAGCTTGTAATCTGTGCTTTTTCACACTCTCCAGGGTGTATATGAGTCAGTTTTTTGTTTGTTTAAACAAAAATGGACATTATACACAAATACCGTTTGATAGCTGAGCTTTATCTCTGAACCATACATCCTGAATGTCTTTTTTTACGTATTAACTATGGCTTTAAAACAAAACTTAAACGGCAAGGATTGTGTATCCCCTGCTTCTGGTGGACAATAGAGGCCCGAAGCTTTTCTGTGTCTATACATTAAGACATTTGTAAACCAGAAAGACAATGCATTTATTTCTTTCTTGATTTTGACAGTCGGACGTGTCCCTTTCACAGATGGTGAGCTTGACCTGAACCTGCAGCTGTTGGCCACAGACCAGTGTGGAAATGCCCAGACTGTGCATGGGGATGTCAGAGCTGCGGCCATGAAGCCAGACAAGATGGAGGAGACACTCACGTGCATCATCTGCCAGGACCTACTGCATGACTGCGTGAGGTATGCGCCGCACACCCAGGTTCCCCGTGGAGCAGACTGGGCACCCAGGTCTCTCGTCCATGGCAGGGAGGAGGCCACAGGTGGAACAAACCTTGGGTCCTGTTTGGTGTGGATTTTGCTGAGGTTACCATTTTCATTTCACTTGTGTGGCCGAAAAGGAGAAAACCCGGGCCCAGAGACCGAGGCTGTGGAACCCATGAGGTTTTGGCAGTGCTAGTTTCGGCTGGCCTGGGTCACGTGTGACCTAGTGAACCCAGTCTCCACCTCACAGACAGATCAAATGAGCTATACTCAGTTTCAAGCATTTCCTAGCTAAAGAAAGGTGACATTTATCGTAGAACAGATGTGTAGGAGCCGCTAGGGAAGAGCCTACTTGCTTTCCATTGGGAACTTGAGAGTTAGCGCCTGTTGGACTTTCAGTCTAAACACACTCTGTGTCCTTGTTACTTGTCTTCCTGAAGTCACAGTCTGCTCTCCCTGTCCCTCCTGAAAATAGAGTCCATGTGGCCTCTGATTTGTTTTCATCGACCAAGACTGAGTGAAAATACTTTTAGGTGGAATGATGGTTTGGACCTCCCCAATGGGGGTGGGGCCTGTCCTCAGATTGTCCCGTCCTTCCATCGGGTGGGCCTGAGGGCCACAGTCTCATGTGCAGACATGCCCCTCTGTGCTCTAGCCTGCAGCCTTGCATGCACACGTTCTGTGCGGCTTGCTACTCTGGCTGGATGGAGCGCTCCTCGCTCTGCCCCACCTGCCGCTGCCCGGTGGAGCGCATCTGTAAGAACCATATCCTCAACAACCTCGTGGAGGCGTACCTCATCCAGCACCCAGGCAAGTGGGGCAGCCCCCTGAGGCCTCCCTCCTTCAGGCGCTGGGGACATGAGCTCTGAGTGGTCTAGACTGTGCTGCCGGTGAGTGGTGCTGTTCCCTTTGAACCCTAGACAAGAGTCGCAGTGAGGAAGACGTGCAGAGCATGGACGCCAGGAATAAAATCACTCAAGACATGCTGCAACCTAAAGTCAGGAGGTCTTTTTCTGACGAAGAGGCGAGTTCAGAGGACCTGCTGGAGCTGTCCGACGTTGACAGCGAGTCCTCGGACATCAGGTAAGTCCTGGCCTGGGGCGGAGCAGAGCATGGGAGCTGGAGGTGCAGTCAGCACCTGCTTGGGAGTTTGCTCCTGGGGTGGACAGGGCAGCATGGGCTCTGAGTCCGGTTCTGCCCCCAGCAGCCCAGTTCCTCAGGGGCTTGGGCTTGTTTTCTGGTGTTGGGGAGAACCAGCACCTCCGTGGAGAGGCGTGGTCAGGACTGGATGAACTCAGGGTGGCGGCTGGCAGTGTCAGCCTTGGGTGACTGGCAGGGACCCGCCCCTGTTCTGACATCTTTCCATTCCCGCAGTCTCCGCATCGAGGGTCTGGCTGTAACACAGGGTCGTCACTGGATGTGTTGTTTTCTTCCCACATGAGCAGACTTGTTCTTTGTACCGTATCTAGTGACCACAAAGTCCTATATCGTAAATTGCAGTACGTATCGTTTGTCAGGAAATAGCACAGTCGTCCAGCTGAGAGGATACTGTCTTAGGAGACCTCAGTATATCTGCTGATGTGTTGATATTTCCTAACTCAGAAGTCCAGGATCTGAATTTTGGATCGAAGCCATGATATTTAAAAAGACACTAAACAAAAGACCCCAAAACTTTTATTATCGTTTCCTTTCTGTAAATTTAGCAAGTGACGACAGTTAAGAAAAAAAAGAAAATGAAAAATCAGTTTAGTGTTAATGTTTTAGTATACCCATCTGGTCATTCAGAGGTGTATCCGTACATATATTTTCTTAACAAAACAGATGTAATATACTAGTAAATATTCTGTGAAGATGAGATTACACGGCATGCACGCACCTGTGATGCTCCCGGCATTTTGAGTCTGGCAGCCGCACCCGGGTCTGTGCCTGTGCTCGTGGCCGTTCCGTGAAGACAAACGCGTAGAAGTGAGGTGGTCGAGTCGAGGAGTGTGACTGGGAATTGGATCTTGCTTGACTTTCAGTGTGTTTTGTCATCCAGTCACCTCCAGAAAGGTCGTGCAGTGCCACTCTGTGAGGTCCACATGAGGGCTTCCCTTTGCCAGCTTAGTAGGAGAAAAAAGGCATCTCATGTTCATTTCTGTTTCTTTGATGGTTGAGCATCTTTTCACTGTTTTGTTTTTGCCTGGTCTGGTCTCCCCCATTCACCCTCACTGGCTCCTTGCATGGCGTCAGGCTTAGAAGGTGTTCTCCAACAGAGTGGAGTCTCGGGTATTTTCCATGGATCGTTTTTTTACAGTCTCCTTTTTTCCTCATAGTTTCTGGTGGAGTACAACAAAGGCAAATGATCCAGGGCGGCTCGGGCCACCCCAGAAGGCAGGGAGTGCGGTTGGCTGGGGGTGGCGAGCTGTGGGGCTAACGAGGGAGGGTGTGCAGCTGCCCTGAGAGGCACAGGCGCCGCCTTGGCTCCTGGTTGCGCTTGCGGCCCTGCTTGCTGCAGACTCCTGCTCTCTTCCAGGAGTGGGTGCCAGGCGGGCGGGAGGCTGCTCTTCCCCGCCATAAGCAGCCATGGGTGGTGACTGAGGCAGGAGGCGGCGGATTTGGGGTGGCGCTATCTCTGGGAGATAGAGAGCCCAGGCCCGGGGGCAGTCCCGCCCCGTCACTCTGCCCTGCCCCACGCTCTCCCCGCAGCCAGCCGTACATCGTGTGCCGTCAGTGTCCGGAGTACAGGAGGCAGGCGGCGCGGCCCCTTCCCTGCCCGGTGTCCGACGGCGAGCCGGGTGCCCCACCAGCCCTCGGAGAGGCGCCGTCCACCTCCACCAGCCTTGCCACAGGTGAGACGCCACTTCCATCAGGCTGTGTCCCTGTCGTCACGTCTCGCCTCACGGTGACTGCTTGCTGACGGGCAGTGTGGCCAACTCTCTGCCACCTTCGCTCTGCGCCTCTCGCTGTCCTCCGGCCACCTGCCTTGGTGCCCCCCCCCCCCCCCCCCCCGCCCCCACAGCTTGCTGCTTTTTGTAACTGATTTTGGGCTAAAAGATCAGATAATAAGTGTTCACTCGTGCTCTCCCTCCTGCATGCTCCTGGGAATTCATCCTGGTTTTAACTCTTGGTCTCTGCCCAGCCCACTGCTCAGGCAGCTGGTGTCCCCGCTGGGCTTGCAAACCCAAAGTGGTGACCACATGTCAGATGAGAGATGGGCTTCTCTCCAGCAGTGGGTGGTGACGTCACCAGAGGCTGCCCTGTGCCTCGAGTCACCCCAGACGCTCTCGTGTCAGGTGCCTGTTTCCAGCAGGCGGATCCCATTAGGAGAGGCACAGGAGAGCTCGCCTGGGCGTGTGGGATGTGCCGTTCTCTATCCCATCCACTCTGTGATTCATGCAGACGGCCCTCCAGGGCTCTGGCCGAGGCCGCCTACTGCAGGTGTGACTCAAAGCCACCTTCGTAGACCGCAGTTCTCCCAGTGGCTTCTTGTAGAACCTGTGGACGGGACGGGCAGAGCAGTGCTGGGATGTGGGTGCGGACACGAGGCCACTCCTCAGTCTGCCTTGGGCACTGGTCGGGTTCCTCCCTGTGTGCAGCAGGGACCTAGCACCTCCCCTGGGCTTGTCCGAGTGCTCATGGGGTCATGCATGTAGAGGCATGTTGTACCCAGCAGAGCCTGAGACCCATGGCTGCTCCAGAAGGTTGCAGTGGAGCTGCTGTGGGGGTGGTTGGCGTGTGCCCCGTGATCTTTCCTCTGTGGACCATGCATGTCCAGGGAACTTGGCCACATTGGCACAGAGTGCCAGGTCAGTCAGTCGTACCCACCGTGCCCGTCATTTGTGTTTCCAAAGGATGTAGCTGATAACTTCTGCCTCAGCAGAAGTTAAACACATAACTTGTTTTATTGCTTTACAATATTACATGTGCTCTATGGGCTTGTCCTTCCTTTATAGGAAACATGAGAAAACCTTCAACTGATCTTTGAAATCTTTCTATAACCACTGAGCCAAAAGACAATGTTTGATGACCCTTAAATCTACTTGAAGTCCCCTAATGTGGATGGCAGACTGTCATCTGGCTGCCCTGAACAGGTCCAGGTTCCTTGGCGCTCTCTCGGGTCTGCCTCTCCCGCACTTTCCACCATCTCTCTGATGTGAGTCTAATCTGCTCTTTCTGCCCATTGTTCCAACACGCGTGGCCCGTGTGTGCGTCCGCAGGCCAGGAGTACGTGTGTCCGCTGCAGGGGAGCCACGCCATGTGCACCTGCTGCTTCCAGCCCATGCCCGACCGGAGAGCCGAGCGCGAGCAGGACCCGCGCGTCGCCCCCCAGCAGTGTGAGTGAGCCGGGAGCCTTCGCGCTCTGCCCCGAGGCTCTGGTTTCAAAGTGCTGTTGGCCTTGTGTGGGGCGCACAGTAAGGACGCAGTTTCTCTTTTCTTCATCTACATGATCAGTTGTCCCCCCATGACCAGGGTGAATAATCCATCTCTTCCCACCACGGACAAGCTGCCCTGATGGAGGCCGAGTTTCTGTACACGGCGGTTCTCGTTCTGGGGTCTGTGTCTGTTTCTGTCCCCACGTTGGTGCCACAGTGCATTGTAATGTCTCACGTCTGAATCTAACAGATGAGGCCGGGCACAGTGGCTCACACCTGCAGTCCCAGCACTCTGGGAGGCCGAGGCAGGAGAATCGCTTGAGTTCAGGAGTTCGAGACAAGCCCCAACAAGAGCGAGACCCCGTCTCTACTAAAAATAGAAAAATAAGCCTGGTGTGCCGCCCGCCGGTTAGTCCCAGCTACTCGGGAGGCTAAGGCAGGAGGATCCCTCGAGCCCAGGAGTTCGAGGTTGCAGTGAGCTACGATGATGCCACGGCACTCTACCCAGGGCAACAGAGTGAGGCCGTCTCAAATAAATAAATCTAGGAGATGAAATGTGCTGCTTTGTTTTAATATACAGGCCTTACTGTTAAAATGGAACCTGTCGTTGATTCAGTGGCTGTTTGACTTATCCCTGACTGAAACGTCTGCCCTTTCCTTTGCCTCCTGTTACAAGGCTTCCTGGTCTCTAAGAGCACGGCTGTTGACGGAGAGAACGTGAACCCATGTGGCAGCGTCAGCCTGTTCTCATGGGGCACACGGTGCTGCCCCGTCCTGCACGCTGGAGCAGCCAGCAGGACACTCTCTGCAATGATTTAAGAGTGTTCTGGGCACTCTGGCCACCGTCCTCCTGAGCCCGGCTTGGGCTCCAGGTCAGGCAGGTGCAGCTGATCCAGTGGGACACACCTGGGCTGCCTGTGGGTGGCCACTGCCCTCGTCTGCACAGTGGCCACTTTCTGAGGCTTGACGTCACCTGTCGGGAGAGCAGATGAGAGGTTTTGGGGGCCACCCACCCCCTGCCCCGCATGCGTGGTGGCAGCAAGGGCAGCTCAGGGAAGGGCTTCACAAAGTGGGCACGAGTCCAGCATTTCCTCAGTGATCTTCACTTTTGACTCTAATTTCATATAGAATGCTTTTATACATAGAGACATTTATGAAATGATTACAGATTTTAAAAGACTTTTTTTTTGAGACGGGTCTCGTTCTGTCACCCAGGCTGGAGTGCAGTGGCAAGATCGTAGCTCACTGCAGCCTCCAATTCCTGGGCTCAAACAGTCCTGCCTCAGCCTCCCAAGTAGCTGGGACTACAGGTGTGAGCCACCACGCTCAGCCAGATTTTATTAGACTTTACTATTCCATACTATGAGAATTTTAGCTAGAGTTTATCTAATATTATATTTTAGGGAATTCTGCTCTATAGAATATTGAGCATTAAAAAATAACGTTTATAAAAAAGATAGCAACATGAAAAAATACTCAGGGAGAAAAAAGGCATCTACAGATGTGCGTGCAGAGTGGATGGCCGGGACGTCACGGCTGGCGGGGCTGGGAGGAGCCCCCGGAGTCTGCGAGGAGACAGACGTGACTCTAGCTTTTGTGGGTCCCGTGTTTTTCCTGGGACGAGCGTGTGCACGGTGTGGGAACCAGTGCAGGTCTGCAGCTCTCCGCTGTTGCGGCTCAGCCCCCATGCCAGCTGGGGTGCGGCCCCTGCTCCCAGGTTCCATGGAAACTCCTCATAAACTGTTTTCAAAGACCGTTGAGCTTCTGGGTCTGGCACTGCCTGGAGTCACGTCAGAGACGGGCTGTGTGCCGGGCTCCCGCCTGACCGGTGTGCTTTGTCCACAGGTGCGGTTTGCCTGCAGCCCTTCTGCCACCTGTACTGGGGCTGTGCCCGGACCGGCTGCTTCGGCTGCCTGGCCCCGTTCTGCGGTAATGCCGGCTCCTCCGCCACGAGTGGCTTTTACCTTGTGCTGTCTCTTGGTGAACTTTAGGGCAGGTGATGGTGGTGTCTGTGGCCTGCTAGGGGGGCAGGGTGGCCACTGCAGGTCACCAAGTGACTAACTGCCTCTATCCTGCTCAACTAAGACGTTTGCCGTTTTCAAAGTGTCAAATTTGTGTCAGCTCAAAATCAAGCAGTAACGGAACAATTAGGGGACATACTAGCTTATAAAAACTGAATCCTTACTGCAGGGTCAACTTTTGCGAGAACAGGTGTGGAGGAGACTCAGAGAACTTATCATTTTAAGAAGGGAGTGAAATAGAAATTATTTCTACCTGTTGTCTGTTTAAAATTATATCATTGAAATTAATGATTTATTCTGTGTAAAATCTATAATGAAAAGAAATTTGTTTATTCTGTCAGGCAAATAATACTTTCATACGATGTCTTTATAAAACAGATAACATTGCTTCCCTTCATCTCGGCAGAACTCAACCTGGGGGACAAGTGTCTGGATGGGGTGTTGAACAACAACAACTATGAGTCAGACATCCTGAAGGTATCCCCCTCTCAAACTTGCCCTTGGGTTTAGCTGAAACCGCGAAGAGCCCCTTCCCATAACTTCTCCAGTTACTTTTAGGGCTCTTTCTGCTCTTTCTGACTCACGCAGCCAATTGTTCTCTGCATCCCGTTGTCGTATGCCTGTTTTCCCCATGTTCCAAAAATCGGTGTTTCCTTTTTGCCCTTCGCGCCATGAATCCATCCGTAGGAGTCAGTTCCTGAAGCTCACGGAGAGGGTTTCTCTAAAGTGCTGGCCCCTAGTGGGGGTTCTGCTCCCTGGCGCCTTCCTTTTCTGGCCATTTTCCTTCCCATGTGTGAGGAGGTGCTCAGAGTTTTAATACGTTTAATGTGCACATCTGCCCTGTCACCCCGAGCCTGGCCGACAGCACACGCACGGGGCGGGGCGAGGGGGGTGCCCTCCATGTTCCCTGTGGACACGGCCGCGCACACGTGCTTCACTCAGCACAGATCCACACTGCTTCGACGTCCACACACGGTGGCACTTCTCTGCAGGTTTGCACAAAAGGAGCTAAACGGCTCTGTTTCTGAAGTGCAGAGAGGACTGGCGCCAGGTCCTCAGCTTGTGTCCCCAGAGCGAGGCCCGTCACAGGACTCAGGACACCCCGGCCGAGGTTTGGTGTCTCACTTGCACCTGTGCTGCGGGTGTCACTGCAGACACTTTGTGACGGGGTGGTAGCTCTTACACTCGAGCTTCATAGCTAGCCTCCTTCTTCGGAAGGCTCTGGGAGGGGACTCCTCGCGCAGCAGTGCGCACGTTGCCCGGAGTTGCCCACAGCTGCCCGCAGGGTGGTCTGGGCCGGCCCTGTGGAGGTGCCCTCACGAGGGGCTGTGCTCCAGCTCTACCCACCTCGGGGGCCTTTTCTGAGACATTTCCTTTCTTCCCATTTTAGCATCTCTTCCCCTGAGTATTTTTTCCTTTACTTATTTATCTATCTATCTATTTATTTAAAGACAGAGTCTCGCTCTGTTGTCCGGGCTAGAGTGCCGTGGCGTCAGCCTACCTCATAGCAACCTCAAACTCCTGGGCTTAAGTGATCCTCCTGCCTCAGCCTCCCAAGTAGCTGGGACTGTAGGCATGTACCACCATGCCAGGCTCATTTTTTCTATTTTTAGTGGAGACAGGGTCTCGCTCTTGCTCAGGCTGGTTTCGAACTCCTGACCTTGAGCGATCTGCCTGCGTCGGCCTCCCAGAGTGACAGGATTACAGGCGTGAGCCACCACATCCAGCCTAGTGTTTCTTCTTATTGCCCTTTTCTCTCTTGCAGAATTACCTGGCAACTAGGGGTTTGACGTGGAAAAATATGCTGACGGAGAGTCTCGTGGCACTTCAGCGGGGGGTGTTTTTACTGTCAGGTAAATGTTGTTCACGTGCCACCGTGCCCTGGAAAGGACTCCAGTTTCCCAGGCTTCCTTTGCCTCCTGTGAAGCAGCAGAAGCCGGCAGGCCATCCCGGGCAGCATCACCTGTCTGTCCTCCCCCATTTATACCTTAGACCTCCACCCACCCTGGCAGAGAGGAAGGTCCTGATACTTCTGGATGGTTTTTCAAAAATTTGGTTTGAACCTACATGGCATATTCCAGCACCTTCTATCCCTGTAGAGGAGGGCGGGATGGCAACTTGGAGGGACCCCACGGTTATCCACAGGGTCCTGGTGCCTGTGGTTCTTGGAGGCTCTGGTCTTGGTGTGCCAAGCATCAGTGAGGGTCGCCCTTCTCCAGGGCAGGACAAGGTGCCTTGTGGGATGGGATTTTTGTCACTAAGGGAGGCTGCAGAAATGTTAGCAGGGGACTCTTAAGACACAAATTATTAAGAAAGAATTGAGAGGTTTTCCTAAAATCCTCTTAAGCTGTTTCTGTGCCATGGACACATTCTAGCGAGCGTCTTCTGTGCGGGTGTCGGGTGTCCTGCGCTGTAACAGCTGCCGTGTGGCCGCCCAGATCTGTGAGCTGGGTCTGAGCTTCTTTGGGTTCTAAATGGCTTCTTCTTTTTGGCTCAGAAAGAAAATGTAAGTGATAGAGGGAAGTACAAAGGACAAAGTAAAAGTCGCTGGAAATCTACCTTAGAGACACGCAGAGTTGATCTTTTCATGACGGCCTGTCCAGGCACCTTTCAACACACTCCGCTGTTTATGTACCTCACTTTCACAAAGTCCTGTGTGTGCTCTATGTACCCTGGTTTTCCTCAGCAAGGTATCATGGACCCCGTAATTGCATAATGTTCTAATAATCATGGTTTATTTAGCCAGTTTATTAATACAGGATATTTAAATTATTTCCAGTTTTTCACCATTTTAAACAACATTGCAGTTGTTGAGCATGCAATATTGTAGGCTTGAAAAATCACCTTAGGACAGACAAAGAGGGTTCTTAGGACAGTGGTGCACACAGCTGAGGTCACTGCGTGGGGTCTCTGTGCTGCCCAGACAGTCCTGGGCACTGAGGGCAGAAGCTGCAGCCATCAGCTCCACATTTGCTCTCATTTGTCAGTGCCAGAGGCCAGCATTGACATGCCATTGTCCTATTTGCCCATTTTTAATTGTTAACTAAATTGAAGATCGTTTTGTACTTATGGGTCATTTGCTTGTCTGTGATCTTGGCCCATATTTGTATTGGGCTATTTTGATTTTTTTTGGTATGGATTTGTATGTTACTCGTGTTAATTAAGGGCACAACACATGGTTGTTTGGGTTGCGGATGTTTCCACTTGTGGTTAGGGTTTCACATCTATTTGTTGTGTGCGTTTTCACTGTGGGGTTGAAGTTGTAAATCCTCTCTGCTGTGTCCTCTGGTTTTCATGACATGCTTAGAAATAGGTCAAGAGAAAATGATATTTGTTTTTTTCTTAGTGCATTTTTTGATTTTTTAATATTTAAATTTTTTATCCATGTGGGATTATTTTGCCATAAGAAAATAAATTTGTATATCTTGGTTTTGCTCATTTGGCCCGTTGCCTCACCCCACACATGGGTCGGCGCGTGAGCTCGCCCCGAGGGAAGTGCCGCGTCTGTTCTGCTGCTCTGGAAGGGGACGCGCCTGGCGGCTGGCTGTGTCTGCATGAGGCGGTTTCCTTCCAGATCACAGGGTCACGGGGAATACCGTGCTGTGCTACTGCTGCGGCCTGCGCAGCTTCCGGGAGCTGACCTACCAGTATCGGCAGAACATCCCTGCCTCCGAGTTGCCAGGTGAGGCCCCCACCCTCACTCCCGCCCGCTTTCACACTGTTTGGATCAGCCTTCTAGCAGACACTTGGCCTGGCCTTGCCTCGTTCCCAGCAGAGTGGGCCACGGGCCAGCAGGGAAACAGGCAGAGAGGCTGGCAGGGAAACAGGCAGAGAAGTGGGCAGGGAAGCGGGCAGGGAAGCGGGCAGAGAAGCTGGCAGGGAAGTGGGGAGGGAAGCGGGCAGAGAAGCTGGCAGGGAAGCAGGCAGGGAAGTAGGCAGAGAAGTGGGCAGGGAAGCGGGCAGAGAAGCAGACTGCATGAGGCCCTGAGTCTGTTTGCTGTCACTGATCGAGGCAACCAGGCAGTGCTGGTTTGTAAAACAAGATACATAAAGGTGTCCAGTAGATAGCTAGAGTGATTTTATTTCCTAAGTTGGATTTTCAATTAAATAGGGGTTTTCCTTTCCTGAAATCTTGGAACAGTCCAAGGGAGTTAGTTTTAAAGAGTGACAAAGATGCTGGCGTTTCAGCTGCAGTTTCTCTCTTTGGACCTCTACTTAAATTCAGTTAGTTGGCCAGGCACAGTGGCTCACACTTGTGATCCCAGCACTTTGGAAGGCTGAGGGTGGAGGACCACTTGAGGCCAGGAATGCAAAGATGCAGTGAGCTGTGATCACACCACTGCACTCCAGTCTGGGCAACAGAGTTGAGACCCTGTCTCAAAAAAAAAAAAAAAATTCAATTGATACATCTAATAGATATATGTAATTTTTTCTTTTTCTAGTGGCTGTAACATCCCGTCCTGACTGCTACTGGGGCCGTAACTGCCGCACTCAGGTGAAGGCTCACCACGCGATGTGAGTGAGGCTGGGGATGCCTGTGTGGCTCGAGGCTTGGGAAGGCAGGGGAGACAGTCCACTACCTACTCATAAATATGCCGATTTAGTCATTATGCCTCTACAGAGCCACGCAGTATGCAAAGCTACCTCTCCATTTAGGAATTCTTCTCTTCTGTTACCTTATTTGGTGAAGTGTGTATTGCAAACGTTCATTTCCATCTTCCACTCTGCGTCTCGGTGGCTGGAGTCACTGCAGCTTCCGGGGTGCCCAGCAGCTTCTGAGCCGGGGGCTGTGGTCACCACAGGCCCACTCACAGCATGAGGGCAGCCGGGAGCGTCTCTGACTGTGAGCGGTGGGTGATCATCACAGCCAGTCCCACGCCAGTGTGCAGGCCCCAGCGTCGCTTGTGGGCTTGTGGCACAGTCCTTGGGACAGGGCCATCAGCATGAGGGACATCTTCTGCTAAAGGTGATCCCACGAAGGTGTGGTTTCGTGGAATGAAAACCTTGTTTCATGTTTGAACAGAAACAGCATGTGGAAGAGACCGTGCTGTAAGCAAAGAGATTTCACTGGTGTCTGGCTCACCTTCCTGAGTGGAAGCGCGGGTCAGGGCTGCAAAGGCACACCTGGCGTGTGGGGCTGGTGGGAGGGAAGGTGCTGTGCCTGGGGCCTCCAGCACCACTGGACGCTCTGAGGAAGCACGGCTTTTGTTGTTGTCTTTAAGAAAATTACCTAAGGTGTTCTCACTTCTTTTTAAAAAATTTAAAAGAGAAAAAGAAGGCTACCTTTAGGGGTTAGTTTCTTTGATATGATTAAAATACACTGCTGTAAGTCCACATACACACATCATATATTTGTCAGGTAGTTCTTCCAGTACATGGTTTCAGAATTTATTTGAATACCCGTCTCACGTCCTCTTGTGTAATTTGACCATTTTTTCCCTGCAGGAAATTCAATCATATCTGTGAACAGACGAGGTTCAAGAACTAGGAGTCGGGAAGCCCTCGTAGCTGTGGCGTGTTGGAGGCGATGGCAGTGCGTTTTAGAAATACTGAATACAGACATGTTAGGGCATCTCCAGAGTCCCCTGAGAGATGCTGGGGTCTCTGGTCAGGGACTCAGGTGTGACTTTCTCTTTGGTGGAGTTCTACCCTCTGAGGGAGACCCTCCCAAGGTGCCTGTGGATCTTGGGAGCCACAGCCTGTCCTCCCGGCAAGTGCCAGGCAAGGACTCCCGGGGGGGACCAGGCAGGGACTCCCGGTGGCTGGAGCAGCAGAGACAGAAGTGCTTCCTGGGGACAGAGTCGTCCCTTCCCACCGAGATGGGGACAGCACAGCTTTGCTCTTTCTGTACCTTTCCGTAACTAGAGCTAAAACAAATCTCTCTTCAGGAAAAGTTTCAAGGGAGAAAGGGGAAAGTTTATCAAAAACATTCTGTCTAAGGAAAATGGAACATGAGTTTACAGCCTACAGGATGTACAGAATATTCTACTGTCGGGAAAACCACAGCATTTTATATATTTTTTATTTTAATAGGTTTGGTGCTTATCTTCTAATAAGATTTAAATATCACAAACTGTAGCACAAATAATATAATTTATAATTTACAAATTGACTAAAATTGGGTATAGTATGGCATTTGAAAGAATAAGCATATGTTTTTGTTTATTAAAAAAAAAAAGTCTACCAATGTCCCAAACTGCTCACCCTAGAAGTGGATATCACGTTATGGGCTCCTTGCTACGGAGCGTGAGTCTCTGCCGTTGCCAGCGCAGGGCTGACCATGCGTCCTGGATGAGGTGCAGAACGCACCACCCCCCTAAGCTCCCTGAGCCCCTGCAGCAGGCCCTCCCCACGGAGACCCCGCAGAGTGGAGGGGGGAGCACACTGGGCCTCTGCTTCTGGGATCCCCTTCCCACATTAGGTTTGCCATGTCATCTGGAATAATACTTGAAATTTTGGTTTTTGTAAAAAAAAAAAAAATCTTTTGTTGAAATCACCTGTTATGTTTCTTTGCAATCTGGTGACTTTTTTGCTCCTTCTCAGGAATACGATTTTCAACTGTTGTCTTGCTCTTGATACACACTGAGAAGCAGCATTCTGATTTGTGGAAGAAAGTCCTTTTGCAATCTAATAAACAGGCCACATTTGTTTCACTCCCCGTGTTGGGTTTGGTTGGGTGTGGGCTGCCCCACATGATGGAGACAGGCTCTGTGCAAATTTGCTGGTTCTTTACTTCTGGTAACGTTTGCCTACTAGTGGATCTGGTGACTCCTTCAGCATATTGGCCCTGAGGGGTGAGCTGGGCTTGGGGCCCAGAGTCTGAGCATCTGGGGAGAACAGCACAGGATCTCCTCATTCTGCCACACCGGTCCGTCCAGTGTGGAAGCTTTGTCTTCAGCAGAGCACCAGAGAAAGCCACAGGGCAGAGATCTTGTGTTTGTGCAGGAGTGAGGCCAAGAGGGGAGGCCTTGCAGGTACCAGAAACTAACTGGGGCTGCCCTGCATCTGTGTCTTAGAGGGAGTGGCTGATCACACATGCTCCTTTCTCCTCTCCACCAAATAAAAATAAAAATGCCGACCCTGTAGAGCAGGGGTCCTCAAACTATGGCCCGCGGGCCACATGCAGCCCGCCGAGGACATTTATCCAGCCCGATGGGTGTTTTTGCCGTGGCTGCCTGTCCGGCTTAGCAGCCGACTCGTCCCGGGCCCACGGTGCGCATGTGTGGAATGTGCACCCACTCTCCAACGGTCTGAGGGACAGTGAACTGGCCCCCTGTTTAAAAAGTTTGAGGACCCCTGCTGTAGAGGATACAGCAGCCTTTTCATGCCTTGGTTTGAACAGAACCAGCAACTTTCCTTGGGTCTCGCAGAAAGGGTAGGACACTCGGAGAGCTCTGGGCACTGCACAGCCTTGGGAGTCGCTTTTGCTTCCTAGTTCTTCCGCAGAAACCTGATGCCTGGTTCCCAGCAAAGGGGCTGATGAGGCTTCAGTTCCCTGGCGTGGTAACGAGCCGCCTGCCTGTAGAGGCAGGTGGGCCTGGACTTGTGCAGTGCTTTTGTCGCCTTCTGTACTTCCTGTTCCTCAAAATCCTCCCACCCAAAGAGACCAACAAGCCAAGGTTTTCTGAGAGAGCCCCCCGCCCCATCCCTATGTGGTGGCCGCACAGGCTCACTCAGGCTCGTCCTGGAGGACGGCCCGGCAGCAGCCACAGACTCCCACTGCTTTTGCCCAGCTCCTTGAGCCTCAGAACAGACCCAGAGCTGGCCTGCAGCTGCCCACAAACCATCGCCCCACGTGCCCAGCGCATACTTGCCGACTCCCTGCAAGCTGCGTCTCCTGCGTGCTCTGGTGCAGCACAGGTCGCCTCGTCCTCCCAGTGCCCTGCTCAGGAGCTGCAGCCAGCCCTGCCCACTCGCCTGGCCCATCAGCTGCACACCCTTCAGTGCCACCAGAGTGAATGCTTCCTGGCCCACAGGGTTCTGAGCTCCAAGCCAGGGGAAGAGGGCTAGAGGTTCTGCATGAGCCAGTTGGCCCCATGAATGCCAAGCAATTGGGTAAAACAAGAAGGACTTGGGAATGAGGGCCAACCCTCTGCTAAGGCCAAATAAAAGCCTTTGAAATGGGTTCTAAATCATCTTGATTACCTTCACGCCAGCAGGGCGGCAACACTTGGTCAGGCCCAGATCCGAAAGGTGGGGGTCCAGCGCTGCTGCCTGCACTGTGGCCAAATGAGAGAGGCAGCTGAGAGGCTGGAGGGGCCTCTGCCAGCTGGGGGTTCCCCTGCTCTGGGCTGGCAACCCAGGAGAGAGCTACAGCTGGCCTCAGCGGAGAGACCTGGATGCTGCTGCCAGGGCTACAAGGTCACCAGGTCACCAGGAACCTGGCATTGTGAAACTGCTTTCCTTGGGAGAAAGCACAGGAGTAATATGTATTTGTGCATTATGCTTTTCTTACCATGTCTAAGAACTCTCCCCAAGCTGTAGGTCCTGAAAATTTTCTCATATTTTCTTCTAAAAGTAGTAGAGTTTCGTACATTTTACACATAAGTCTGTGATCATTTTGAATTAAAACTATTATTTTATTGGCCGGATGTGGTGGCTTACGTCTCTGATCCTAGCACTCTGGGAGGCCGAGGTGGGAGGATCATTTGCGCTCAGGAGTTCAAGACCAGTCTGAGCAAGAATGAGACCCCGGCTCTCCTAAAAATAGAAAGAAATTAATTGGCCAACTAAAAATATATAGAAAAAATTAGCTGGGCATGGTGGCGCATGCCTGTAGTCTCAGCTACAGGCATGCTTAAAATCCCAGCGGCTCAGAGGCTGAGGCAGGAGGATTGCTTGAGTCCAGGAGTTTGAGGTTGCTGTTGTAAGTTTTGCAGTGTTGGAAGAAGAGTAGTGAGGCCAAATTGATGCTAACAAACAGCGTTTATTGAAAGCACTCCTGGGCGATGTTCAAGGGTCCCAGAACAGGAGGCCCCAGAAGTCTCGACGCCCAGGACTGTGAGTTAGCTTTTATAGGGGGCTAGCTGTTGTTGTCTGTCTCTGGGGGTCATGGCAGGATGTTTTGCAGCTGGGGTGTCTTCCTGCTTTGCTTGGTGGGTGGTCCAAGTCTAGATGTTCAGTTGGTAACAGCATGCAGTCAGGGCAGCTGTTGTGCAAGGTCTGCAGGCTTTGCAGTGCTGTGAGAATGGGGGAAGAGGGGAGGGGAAGACCCAGCCACCAGCCATGGCACTTTACCCCGGGCAACAGAGTGAGACTGTCTCGGAAAAAAAAAAAAAATTATTTTATTTTTGGAGCCAGGGTCTCTGTAGCCAGGCTGGAGTGCAATGGTGCATTCATAGCTCACTGCGATCTCAAGTGATCCTTCTGCCTCAGCCTCTGAGCCGCTGGGATTTAAGCATGAATCGCCACCTTGAGTTAAAAATTTGCATTTGCAGTTGACTTGATGGTCTGTGTAGATAATTGCATGGAATTTACAAAAGAAAAAGAAAAAGAAAACCAACCTAAACAAACCCTATTACTAGTAAGTCAGTTCAGTGAAGTCTCCGGATACAAAGTCAACACACAGAATTCATCACATTTCCAGACACTAACAGTGAACATGTAGGAACCAAAGTAAAAAACACAGTGCCATTTACAATAGCTTAGAAGAAAATGAAACACTTAGGTATAAACCTAACCAGACGCGCGGAATCTGTATGCTGAAACTGCAAAACGTGGATGAGAGAAACCAGCGAAGACCTAAGTAGACGGAGACCTACCAGGCACACACGTGGAAAGGCTGAGTCAACACAGTGAAGATGTCGGCTCTCCCCAATTTGGTCTGTACTTTAATGCCACTGGTATCAAAATCCGGGAGGAGTTTTTTGTAGACAAGCGTATTCTAAAACGTGGACGGAGACGTCTGGGCCGGCAGAGCCACCTCCCTGACGTCACGGCCTTAGTCGGTGGAGGGACCCGCCCCCAGCACCCTCAGCTGCAGAAGCGATTTATGGGAGGAATTTAATGTCTTTTCAGAAATCGGAGCGGGAACGGCTCGATACCCCTAGGCAAAAGCCATCGGCTCTGGCCTGCGCCTCACGCCCGAGACCGTGAGCGTTCCTGTCACGGAAAAGCGAAACGTCGCGGCCGCCGCACGACCAGCGCGGGCGGGGCCAAGGCCCAGGCCGGAAGGGGCTGCCGGACCGCGCGGGGCGGGGCCAGGCCTTGCGACCACGCCCGCCAGAGGGTGGGCCCATAGAAGCCACGCCCACTGCCTGGCAGATGGGGCGGGGCAGGACTGGGACTGAGCCCCGCCACGCCACTTCCGCCGGAAGCTCAATTGTTCGGCTTCCTGTCAGGATGGGTCCCACGAGTCCAGAAGCTGTGTCTGTACGAAGTTGTGCAAACTCTTAAAGTCACTTTCTGAAATCTGCCTAGGGCCAATTAGGGGTGAGCGCGACATGGACCCTGCGGCCAGCGCGTCCCTGGCCCTAGGCCGGCTGCTGGCGAGCAGAAGACTGCATTCTCTCTTCCGGAACGGAGGCAGCGCGTAGAGGCTGTTTCGGGGGGCTGGTAGTCGTTGCACCGCCGCGCCCCGCCCCTCGCGCGGCCACGTCTCCGCCGGAGCAGCCGGGCTGGGCGGCCGCCGCGGCTTCCGCAGCGCTAGGGTGAGGGTCGCGGGGGCCGCGGTGCCCTGGGGCCGGGCTCTTGCCGGGAGAGGGCCCAGGAGTCGTCGGCGGCAGAGGCCGGGCGGCGGGCGAGGGGAGGCCAGCGAGGGCGGCGGGCCTGGGCGCGGCTGCCTCCGGGAGCGATGCGGTGACGGCCGTTCCAGTCACCCTCCTCACTGCTGGTAGCCTCGGGGCCTGGAAGCCAGCTTTCAGTTGTCACCGAGCCGCCTCTGTGGATTCTGATTCACTCGAGCCCTTCCGGAACGCTAGTCTGCGCCTAATAGGATGTGATTTGTCCCAAAGGTGTCTGCTGCTACTGCTCGGGCAGTACTTGTGTTTTCTTGTCCTTTACAGTTTAATTTTTAAGTTTTTTCTTTCTTTTTTTTTTCTTTTGAGAAGAGGTCTCGCTCTGTCGCCCAGACTGGAGTGCAGTGGCGTCATTTCAGCTCACTGCAGCCTTGAACTCCTGGGCTCAAGCGGATCCTTCCACCTCAGCCTCCCGAGTAGACAGATGTCATTTGCAGTGGATGACAAACGTGACATGGTGTCGGGCAATTTGTGTACATCGTGTTTTAAAGAATCCATGTACTTCCTGTTTGCCTCTGTGCCTGGCAGACTTACTATTTCTGTTCTAGGTGCTCAGAGGTGTTTCACTGGTTCAGTGCTACTGTCCAGAGGGAGTGGGTCCAGGCAGCCAGGCATTGTCAGTAGTATGAACCAGGTGAACAGCTCGACCTTCATGCACCAAATATTTATTGAGTGCCTGTCGTGTGACAAGTCCTGTTCGTGGAGGCCCTGGGGTTTAGTGGTGAAGTCTTGTCAGGTTCCCTGCCCTAACTGAGCTCACCTAGTGGAGGGACACATGAGGTCCTTACTGAGAGTACTGATGGTGATTGGGGTGGGGCAAGCTACTTTAAGTTGTATGGGAAGATCCATAAGGGAGGTGACTTTTGTGCCAAAGCCTCTATGACAAGAAGCTAGCCATGCAAAGTTGTGGGAAAAGAGCACTTGAAACAGAATGAACTGGAAGTGTGAAGACCTTGAGGAAGGTTCAGTGTTTATGGCTAGTGTATAATGAAAAAGGAGGAAAGCTGTAGGAGTTAGGGTGTAGCTGTAGGCAGGGGCCAGATCACATTTGGCTTCATAGTTCCTGATAAGAGGCTGGATTTTATTGTCACTGGGACATTGCAAGCCATTTACAGGTGACTCATGGATTTTTTTTGTCTCTTTGCTATCATGAACATAGCCCTTTATAACCCTTTAACAGCTTTTGGTTACAGTAGTCTTTGAATGGCAAGGAAAAGAAATAAGTCATCTATAAAGTGAGAATAGTAGAGAAAAAGAAAAGGAAATAAGTCACCTGGCATTGTTCAGATTCAAAAGTAGCTTCTTTTCTTTTTCTTTTTATGCCTGTTGTCTTAAGAAATAGTGTACCTTCTCAGTTGGCTTTTATCCATTTTGACAAGGAACAATTGAAGGGAAAATAACAATAGTAATTGTTCCCATTCTATTGAAGACGTAGGACAGACCCTCTGCCTTCTTGTATTTAATCCTGGCAGAAATTTTATATTGTTTTTCTCATTGCTTTACTGATGGGGAAACAGGCTACAAGTGGGTAAGAAATCTTCAAAAAGTCTCGCAGCTAAATGGTAGAGGAGTCGGGATGTAAAGTAGAGAGCTCAGATTCCCCAGCCTGTCCACCTCTCCTCTATGTCTCTGCTGTACATGAGGCTTGCTTTTGGTTTTCACTTTGTACATAGGGCTCCATGTATCTTTGGATACTAGTGTAGCCTCCCTCAACCAGATATTATCTTAAGGAAATTCTTGTTTTATCTTTGCCTATTCTCTGTTTCTAACTACTGAGAGGAACAACTTAAATAAGGTGGGGTCCACGGAGCTGTTAATGTATATATATATATGGAATTTATCTAATCTGCTGAATGGGGGAAGCCAGAAGTCCTGCAGGCGCCTGGGGTGGTGGTTTGTCAATGTGAAGTCCCTTGATGTTAGACAGGGGTGAACCTCGATTTGTGAGTACCTTTTGAAGTTCCCAGTGACAGCTTTGTCCTGTTTCTTCCCTCTAGGAAACATAGGAATGCAAGTGGTCAAAAATAAGATTGACCTCTTTATTTTTTTTTTTTAAATCACAAAATGGAGTGCCTGTTACCAATAACAGCTTCCTTGCGACACACCCCCAGCTGTCCGATCCTCCTCCAGTTGCCCAGAGATTTGCTTTTGTCAGCGGTCTGAGGTAATAGGCCCCTGAACGACTGAGTCATGCTAACTAAAATTCAAGTGAGACTGAGGAGCGAGAATGCCAGTTTATTGCCCTATAGGGAGAAGTATCGCTGTCACCAAGCTCCACTTTGGGCACAGGCAGTAAATCCTGCCTCTGTAGTCCAGCCTCAAGAGGAGCTGCGTGTAAACAGGAGCTGTCTTCATGAGCTGCCAGAATAAGTCACAGTCACGGAGTCTCCATTCCGGGTGGGGGTAGGACTGCTTGGGAGTCACAGGGTTTCTTGTTTAGCAAGAAATCAGAAGAAGGAAATTAAATGAGTGGCATCTGTGATGGCGTCAGGCCCAGACAGCCTGATGTGTTTGTCACCGTGTTTGGCATGCCTTCCCAGTGGCACTTGAACATCCTTGGCCAACGTGTCTCTTTCCTGGGCAGTGTGAGGGATGGGCGTCGTCACTGTTTGCCTCTGTGGCGGTTCCCTTCCGCATAGTCTGTCTTTGATGGCTAAATCTGGTCCTGTCAGTCATCCCATTCTTCCCGTTCAGGGGACGCTTGTTTGGGGTGCAGCCTTCACAGTCTGCTCTTCTCGTCTGTACCTCCCCGGGGCACTCTTTGTCCTCCGTCGAAACTGGAGCTCTCAGGTGTTTTCAGTAGGAGTAGGTAAGAGGTTTTCTGTATTATAAAAGGCAGTGTTGATGCTCAGGGATTCAAATACTTCGTCATTTTGTTTTAGAACCATTAGCTAAGGGATGGCCTTGGCGGAGCCAGTGATTCAGTTCAGCAACCTGTGCTGAGTGTTCTGACTGGGGGGTGTTGGAGGTGGTGGGGACCCAGACTTGGAATGATAGTTCTTGTGTTCAGGGATCTTACCAGGGGGTGAGCACACACAGTCGCACGCATGACATGCTGTGGTAGAGGGCACGTGTGAGGTATAGTGATGACAGAAGGGAGCGTGCGAGGCACTTTGCCTGCGAGGCCAGCAGAGACTTCAGAGGTGGTGCCTGATGCAGACGTGGAAGGATGGTGGGGTCCACCTGGCGGTCGGGGGAGAGGGCACCCCTAGCAGGGAGGCCAGATCTGCAGTCGTAGGCCCGTGAAAAGCTTTCCTCCTACTAACACAGGGCATGTGGGCACTGCAGGAGCAGATTTAGATACCGTCCCCTGCACTCCCACTCCCACCAGGCAGAAGCAAAGACATATCAAAGCAAAATGTAAAAATTTTCTTTTGCTAAGGACCCTTTCAGGATGACCAGGCCGTACAGTGTGCTAGTGTCCAGTGGCAGAGTCCACATTTCACCACATTTATTCCTGCGTGTCCATCTGTCACTCATCTGTCCTGGAGGTGGCGAGTCTGTGGTGAAGGGGCCACCTTGGCCGTCGTTTTGCTGATGTGCCTTACCCCGCTCTGTGTGTGTCTTCCCCACAGTGTCGCCCCCTGGCCTGGCTGGCCTTCCGCCAGCTGTCCTGGGGAGCGTCTGGGTTAGTGGCAGAGGGGCAGGCGTGGTGGGCGTCACAGTGGTTTTCCTGTGAAGTGGTGATTTTTCAGAGGGTTCTGTGCAGTGAGTGAGGACAGCTGTGTAGCTCAAATCTCTGCCCAGGCTCTCGGGGCCCACTTGTCTACCCACCCATCCAGAAAATCTCCAGGGATGAAAGGTGTTACTGATGATTGTAAAGGGAAAAATGGGATTGAGAATTCATTGCACACAGGATTGTTTTCGGGGCCAGCCTCAGTAACTTCCTTAATTTCTGTGATTCAGACATTGTTTTAGTGTTCAAATATTTATATGTGCTAGTGAGGCTGACTCCCAGAGTCCTTTGCAGTAGTTCTTTGACTAGGTATATAGGATTTATAGTTACTAACGTTATCACGCGTTTTTATTAACAGTACTTTCTAGTTACAAACCCTTAATGCTGGTTTTACACTGATAACATACACAACGTTTTTGTATTGACAACACGGTTATTAACTTACCCTGGCTCTGGCCTGTAGGGTGCAAGGTGGATTATTACAGTTACAAGCAAATGCTCCCAGGTCTGCCCATCCCTGTATTAGTTGTTGACAGTGCCAGGAGACTGGGTGACACCCGCCACCAGCGGGCGCCCTTCTTCCACAGGTGAACAGTGACAAGTGGCAGGTAGAGTGACATGAAAGAAAGCTCCTTGTCGAGGGCCACCCGTGTGGCTTCTTGTCTGTAATTCCTGTATGGAATTTGTCAGCTACAGACGAAGGCTCTGTAATGTTTATTATGAAACACGTCAAATACAGAACATGATGTAGGATAATATGAAACTCATTTTAAAGGGAGTAAATGCCATCATTTCTGTAGCATGAATAGAAGCTCATGCTAGTACCTTATCTGTTAAGGAAATGAGCTAATCACACCAGTACGTTTCAAAGTTGATAACCAATTGCCAAACTTTGGGCAAAATTTTAGCCCCCTTAAATCTAGTCTAGCAGGTGGGTTGCAAGAAAGCTGGTCCAGCTGGGGATGGAGACAGGGTGGCCACCTCCTCTGGCCTTTCTGTGTGAGTCAGCTGCCTTTCTGTGTGCCCTTGCGCCCCCCGACCTCGTACCCCGTCACCACGTCCCGTGGCAGCTGCTGCTTTAGTGTTGTCCCTCTGGATCTGCAAGTGTCCACCTTGCAGGCTGGGGCTGCCTGGCAGGAGCTGTGGCCTTGGGCACAGTCACTTCAGGTGGCCTGGGAGGGGAGCTTGCCCTGTGAGCACCTAGGCCTGCAACTCTAATACAGACCTGGCCACTTCCGGCTATTTCAAATTAATTACATTTAAATGAAATCCAAGACTGAGATCCTCAGCTGCCCCGTGTGGTGACTGCAGCCCCATGCAGCGCTGCTCCATCCTGGCAGAGTGCTCCCTAGCCTGCCGCGATGCACACCGGTGCCTTCGGGAAAGGGCCCAGGGGTGGCCAGTTCAGCCTTCTATCCTCAAAACCTAGGATCTTGTAGGTGCTCGAGGATTATTTGTTGAATAAATAACCCGTATTTATTTCTTATATGTGTTATATGCAAACCGGGAACCAAATGTTAGTTTTGTAATTGTTACTTGGAATCTGATAAATGAAGTTTCATAATAGTTTTTCTCTTTCCCTCCTGTCAGGTATCGTGATATTGGTTGGACTTCAAGCTCTCTGTGAATCTTCAAATCTTTCCCCGAAAATGGAAAACATGGTGGGGGCCTTCTCGGGCCCTCTCGGCTGTTGCTGATAGCAGGAACCAAGGACACCTGCAGTCCACTCGCAGCCCTTCAGTGTCAGCTCCGCTCGCGTCGCGCTGGCCATGGACGGCGCGGCAGCCGAGCAGGATGGCCCCTTGGAGGACACGCCCAGCAGGGGTGCGTCAGCTCCCCCGGAGGCCCCCCTGAAGCCCGGGGGCTCACCGGCCCTGCCTGACATGTGGGACAAGGCCCAGAGTAAGTTGTGGGGTCACTGTGTGCTGCTAGACGGGAGGACGAGTTGGGTTGTGTTTTGGGGGACATTCAGAGTGTGCTCTGGTGACCGGATGCATGTTTTCTCTCAGTTGGTGCTAACTTTGGATCAAACACCGTTTGTATTAAACAGAATACGAACCCTAGTGGTTGTGTTTTCCTGAAGGCATCTGTGGGTCTTCACTGACGTGGTGTTGCTCGCTGCCTAAATGTCTGCCTTTTTGGTTGGTCACTTGCTAAGTTCTGATAACTGGAATTCAGACGTGATCCAATAGAGATCTAAGGGTTATTGAATCACATTTCTATGCTAGTGGCTGAGGTGTGTCATGGCCCTTCCTGGTCATGAGGTATCAGTGCAGCATTGGCCTTAAACTGCAGATTATAGATGTAATAATTTACTAACAGGCCGATGCAGTGGCTCACGCCTGTAATCCTAGCACTCTGGGAGGCTGAGGCGGACGGATTGTTTGAGCTCAGGAGTTCAAGACTTGCCTGAGCAAGAGTGAGACCCCCTCTTTACTAAAAAAAATAAAATAAAAGGAAATTAGCTGGACAACTAAAAATATATAGAAAAGCTAGGCATGGTGGCACCTGGCTGTAGTCCTAGCTACTTGGGAGGCTGAGGCAGGAGATCGCTTGAGCCCAAGAGTTTGAGGTTGTTGTGAGCTAGGCTGACACCACGGCACTCTAACCTGGGCAAAAGAACGACACTCTGTCTCAAGAAAAAAAAAAAGAAGTGATGCATGTAAAATGCCCAGAGCATGGCAAGTGTCCAGGCAGTGGTGGTAGCCATTTTTGTCACCTTATCATCATCGTTGTTTGTTTATCCATAGTTAGGCTTGTGTTTGTAAACAATAGAGTCTTACTGTTTATTGGGCCTTTTTACTTTTAGATTTTTTAAAAAACTGCAGTATGATTCTCAGAAAAACACTTTGTTGGGTAAACAGGAAGGAACCCATCAGAAAGTGGCATTAACCCAATTCCCTCTTATGTGACCTGCAGTGGGACTGACGCAGTCGTTTGTGTAGAGAACAGCTGCTGTCTCAGGGCAGCGACTGGGTCCCCTTGCTCTGCTTCCTGTCTGTGGCACCCGTTTGTATCTGGTGTATTTTCCGGGGAGGCATGACCGTAAACAGCTGTTTTAGTTGGGATTCACATTTGCAAGCGACAGAAACCCATTTTTAATTTGCTTGCACACAGAGGGAATTTCTGGGATGTGTACTGGGTGGGTTATGGGGTCCAAGTGACACCAACCCTGCGAGAGCTCAGGGCCTTGGGGCCTTGGGGCCTTGGGGTCCGCTGGAGCCAGGCTCGGACCCCGCAGGCCTCCTCACACCATCCTGGCCTTTGCTGACTGGCTTACCCACCAGGGGGAGGGGGAATTCTGAGAATCATTTACTTGCAATAAGTCCTTCTTCCTTTTCCATTTGATGAGGAAATATGTTCTAGTTTGCGTAGTGAATAATTCTGTGTATAACGTTAGTAGGCTAGCCTAAGTTTAATACGTGAGTGCAGAGTCATTGGCTAAACTTGAGTTTCTACCTAACTGGTGGCCTTCAAGCAGAAGGAAAGTCCTGGGTTCTGTGCTTAGCTTTGGCAGAATTGTTCAGATCAGATGATCGACCCATTCACCTTAGATTTCTCATATTGAAGGATAAACTTATGCTTTGGAATGACTTTGAATTCAGGCCTTCGTAAATGTGACTGTGATTAGCACTGCTGTTACCAATTCTTGTTAAAAAAAATGTCAGTTATGTTTTAAGCTTTCATTTGTTTTGCTTTTTTTTTTTTTGAGACAGAGTCTTACTCTGTCTCCCAGGCTAGAGTGCAGTGTTGTCATCGTAGCTCACAGCAGCCTCAGACTCCTGGGTTCAAGCAATCCTGCTGCCTCAGCCTCCCAAGAAGCTGGGACTACAGGCATGTGCCACCACGCCCAGCTAATTTTTCTATTTTTTGTTGAGACAAGGTCTTACGGTATTGCCCAGGCTGGTCTCAAACTTCTGGCCTCAAGCCATCCTCCCACCTCGGCCTTCCAGGCCAAGTGCTAGGATTACAAGTGGGAGACTTTGCCCAGCCCCTTTTTGCTATAAGTTAAAAGCAGACTTTCACAAGATTTGTTACTGGTCTTATGGAAATGAAAGGGAAATGTCACTACTTAAGTTCCGCAACCGTAGTGCGGAGGGTGAGGCCATTTTACAGGTGAGGACGCTAGGACCCAGAGCATTGGGGACACCTGTCCCAAGTCACCCTGCCTGCAGGAGGAGAGGTGGGGCATGCTCTTCTCTCGGAGTGAGCGTGTTTATGAGACGTGGAAATGCTGGTGCTCAGGTATCCAGATTCTCCTCTGTCTTACGTTAGCTGCGTGTCTGAAAAACGATGTGATCGGGTTGTCAGAACCTCGGTGGCCCAGCGTGCTCTTTCTTTCCAGGTGCCGGTGTCGAGGTAAACAGGACTAACAAGAAAGGAGAAAGCCCGCATGGACCTGGCCAGGGTGGCCTCTGCCAGAATGGGCCAACGCCGCAGCTCCCAGACCCACCACTGTCTCTTAGTCCTACCACAAGCCCAGTGGTTCCAGATGCCTCTCCAGGTGTGGCTGGTTTCCATGACAACCTAAGGAAGTCTCAGGGAACTAGTGCTGAGGGCAGTGTTAGAAAAGAAGCTTTGCAGTCTCTCAGCCTCAGTCTTCCTATGCAAGAAACGCAACTGTGTAAGCATCTGTTCTCCGCCGGCCCCCTCTCCCTGTGTCAGCGCTGCCAGACCCCCAGAGCCTTGCCCCTAGCACCTACTGTCTGAGCAGGCGCCTCCCGTTGCCATGCGCCACCTCAGGGCTGTGGTGGGCTGTGTGTGGAACGAGGCAGCTTCGTTCTAAGGACTGAAATACACTTGGCAGTTGAGGCTCCTCTGCAGCCTGGTGTTGGCAGTGGCACTGAAGCCCTTGCTCCAAAGGCCAGCCTTCGTGTCCTTTGTCACCACGTGGTTAGCGAGCAGACTGTGGAGGACCAGTCCTGAGACAGTTTACTTGGAGGTGTCATTGCTTGGAGGTGTCATTGATGAATTATTTTAACTTTTCTTTTTAAGAGATGGGTCTTGCTATATTGCCCAGGCTGGTCTTGAACTCCTGGCCTCAAGTGATCCTCCTGCCTCAGCCTCCTGGAATGAATTATTTTAATCAGCATTTACTTTGTGCTGATCTCAAAGATGAACCAACCCACACTCTGGCAGCCTGTGGGCCCTAGAAGCCTTGAGACCTTTTCCTGACCGTTGCTTTTCGTGTATGCACACGTGTGTAACTTTACATAACGAGGCCGTATCAGACGTGCTGTTCTCACCCCTCATCCCCTTCGTGCCTCATTCCTGCCCACGGGACCCCTTGTAGGGCTCTTAAACACACCCAGGTTTTTGGTCCTTGTTTTTTAAAATGGGATTGTAGTGCTCACACGACTGCATGTTGTCCCCACTTAGCTCCTTCACATGGAGACCATTGCGTTGCCTGACGTAGCTGTGACCCGATATTGCCGTGCGGCTGGGTCAGTGCTCTGCGGCCGTCTCCTGCCTGTCATGTTTCTGGCCCTGGGCCACGAGGGTAGTGCTTCAGCGAGAACCCTGGTCCGCGAGTCCTTGGGCCACACCCCAGAGCAGACTGGCGTGGTCTGGGCCCTGAGCGCCCTTGGGGCCAGCCCATGTGGTGACACGGCCACCAGTAACCCTTAAGGACACTCTCCCACGTCTCACCAGCAGATAGACACTCTCTTTCTTTTTAATTTTCACCAGTCTGATGGGTCTGAAACGAGACTTCATTGTTACTTTAATTACTAGAGGATTACTTGAGGATTCGAACATCTCTTTATCTGTTTGGTGGCTATTTGGACATTCTTTTCTGTGAATTGTCTCTTCATATGTTTGCCCATTTTTATTATGGATTGTTTGCCTTTTTCTTCATGGGCATTATTTTTTTAAGGCTGCAGTGTGGTTTTTTTGTTTGTTTTTGTTTTTTGAGACAGGGTCTCGCTCTGTTTCCCAGGCTGCAATGCAGTGGTGCGGTCACAGTTCACTACAGCCTTGAACTTTCTGGCCTCAAGGGATCCTCCTGCCTCAGCCTCCTGAGTAGCTGGGACTACAGGTGTGCACCACCACGCACAGCTAATTTTTTAAATTTTTAGTAGAGACGGATCTCACTATGTTGCCTGGGCTGATCTTGAGCTCCCGGCATCAAGGGATCCTCCTGCCTTGCCCTCCCAAAGTGCTGGGATTACAGGTGTGAGCCATAGCAGTGGTGAATTTTTAGTGGACTTCTTGGGCCTGCTCAGATTTTAGGGATTATTACAGCAATAGCTGCTTACCTCCTCAGTATCCATGTCTAAAGAGGGTGCCACACATAACAAGTTGCTAAATGGTCTCACTTGTCTACCTGGTCGACATCTAGACCGTCCTGCGGTGTTCTGCGTCACATCTGTCGATGTGCTGAAGAAGGATAAAGTCACAAGCCCGGCCCTGGGGAACTGGCTGCCCTGGGTGTGACTGTGACACCTTTGCATGCTCTGTTCAGCACTTTAATTACCCAAAATAAAAGGTTTGGGTTTTAGATATTTTACATTATGTTTTTGGCTGCAAAGTTATCATTTCCTCCCCTTCCTGTCCTTGACCACAACCTCATCTCTCTGGAAACTGAGGTAAGCAGCCCCTGGCCCTCGGGGGCCGACGGCTGCTCAGTCTTTCCTCTGCATCGAGTCCCGATGCCAGACTTCGGCAGTTTTATCCTTAGGTAAACAGCGTCTGCTTACTGCTAGCTTGTATACATGCTTTTTGTTTTTTGTTTTTAAATAATCATACTTTTGATTTACTTCTTTTTTTTTAATTTTTTTTATTTTAGTGTATTATGGGGGTACACGTGTTAAGGTTACGTATATTGTCCATCTCCCCCTCCCCCCTTGAGTCAGAGCTTCAAGTGTGTCCATCCCCCAAACGTTGCACATCTTACTCGTTGTGGTTGTATATACCCATCCCCTCCTCCCCCCTCCCACCCTCCCAACACTCGATAAATATTATTCCTATATGTCCACGTAGGTGTTGATCTGTTAATACCACTTTGCTGGTGAGTAGATGTGGTGCTTGTTTTTCCATTCTTGAGATACTTCACTTAGCAGAATGGGTTCCAGCTCTATCCAGGAATATGCAAGAGGTGCTATATAGATGATTTTTGGATCTTAGGAAGCTTTATTATAACATGACATTTTTGCAGGAATTGTGATAAGCTGTGGATCAAATTAGATCCACAGGTGTAACTGCATAAAGAAAACATGCTTTATGTCATGAGACCGCATGATGGCCACGTGCCTGTTGGTCATTGCTGAGTGGAATTCTGTCACGACTGCCTTTAATGTGTTCTTCACCTCCAGGTTGTGAGTAGCTTTCTGAGGTCAGCAGGGTGTCAGCTCAGCGAAAGTTGAGAATTTCTGTGCCTCAGAGCACTTAGCACTGACACTGACTTTAAATTCAATTCTCTTTTTTTTTTTTTTTTTTTTGAGACAGAGTCTCACTTTGTTGCCCAGGCTAGAGTGAGTGCCATGGCATCAGCCTGGCTCACAGCAACCTCAAGCTCCTGGGCTCAAGCGATCCTGCTGCCTCAGCCTCCCAAGTAGCTGGGACTACAGGCATGTGCCACCATGCCCGGCTAATTTTTTCTATATATATTAGTTGGCCAATTAATTTCTTTCTATTTATAGTAGAGATGGGGTCTCACTCTTGCTCAGGCTGGTCTCGAACTCCTGAGCTCAAACGATCCGCCCACCTCGGCCTCCCAGAGAGCTAGGATTACAGGCGTGAGCCACCGCGCCCGGCCTCGATTCTTTTTATTATTATTAAAAGACACTTTTTGGCCAGGTGTGGTGGTTCATATCTGTAATCCTAGCACTCTGAGAGGCCGAGGCAGGAGGATCACTTGAGGTCAGGAGTTTGAGACCAGCCTGAGCAAGAACGAGACCCCGTCTCTACCAAAAATAGAAAAAATTAGCTGGGCATGGTGGCTTGTGTGCCTGTAGTCCCATCTACTCGGGAGGCTGAAGCAGGAGGATCACTTGAGCCCAGGAGTTTGAGGCTGCAGTGAACTATGATGATGCCACTGCACTCTAGCCAAGGCTGCAGACCGAGACTTTGTCTAAAAAAAAAAAAGGTTACACAATGAGTGAGATGTGCACCATCTGGGGGATGGTCATGCTGGAAACTCAGACTTATGGGCGGAGGAGGGGAAAGGGCATTTATTGAAACCTTAAAATCTGTACCCCCATAATATGCTGAAATTAAAAAAAAAAGGCACTTGTTACCATCTCCTGTCTTACCACTGAATACCCACACAAGGTAGTATACTCACGGCATGAACACACACCCAGTGCTTGTCCAGTGTGTCTCCTACCAGGTAGATCCTGTCTGTGGTCAGTGTCTAAGGCTCACAGTTTTCTCTTGATTTAGAATTGTTCTTCAAAACTAGGTGGCTGTATATCGCTTAGGCACTGAAACATATTGGTAATTAAATGCAAAACGACCAAGCTGTAGTTCTGATTTTTTTTCACGAGTTTCTAAATGGCCATTTCTCACCACAGGCTCCACAGAGTCTCCACTGCCCCTGGAGAAGGAGGAGCAGGTCCGACGTCAGGCTCAGAAGCAGCTGGAAGAGCAGCTCAAGCAGTACCGAGTGAAGCGCCAGCAGGAGAGGGTGAGTATCCCTCTCCCGAAAAAGCTCATGGTAGGCCAGGGGTACCAGAGGCAGAAACTGGTCCTGTGTGACCCTGGAGCCTGCCGTGTGTGTCTCTGAGCCGGGACAGGCTCTGGGCTCCACCTTTGCGGAGACCAGCGGGCGAAGGGTTCATGCCCCTCACCTGGTGCCGCTTCCATTGGAACAAGCATGTTTTATTCCCACATCTGCCATTTGAAAAGCACAGAAAGTAAACACAGGCATGCCTCGGAAGATTCTGTTCCACACTACCACAAAAGAGCAAATATCACAAAGTGAGGCAGACAAATTTTTTGTTTCTTCAGTACATGTAAAAGTTTGTATTTGGTAAAATACAAAATTCCTGGTTGAAAAACACAAAACAAAACTACTACATTAGGAATAGAAGGATATTTCTTTACCACAGGGGTTGCAGATCAGGTATCATATTTAAATGATACAAAACGACGAGGAAAAGTCCCTTCCTATTTCTGGTCTGCCGTAAGCCACGAAAATGTCTTTATGCTTCTGTCTCTGCGGAGATCACCTGGTGAGAAACTGTCCTTTGTGCTTTGTCTGCACATCACCGGTTTCACCCCCTGCACCCCGAGCTCTTCCGCCATCAGTGCAGACAGCTGGGACCCACCTCACTCTTCGTACTAGCGTGTGTGTGCACCAGCGTTTAATAGCCGGTCCATGGGGATCAGCATTTTGGTGGTTTTCTAATTTTTGAAATTGCAAACAATACTGCAATGAATGTTTTATATCTTGATATACTTTTGTGGGTAGGTCCTTAAATTATCAAATTATTGAGTAAAAGGTGTTATGTCTTTGTTATTTTAGGCTCTAATTAGGGTAGACCAGCTTATGCTCTGGCTTGCAGTGTATGAGACTGCCAGCTTCCTTATCCATGGCAGCGTTAGAAATAACAAAACTTGAATTTTTGTCCTTCTAATAGGTGAAACAGATGGTACCTCCTAATACTGAGCATCTTTCATGTATTGGCAGTTGTGTTTCTGTCATAGTCTTTTCCCATTTTCTACCAGTCGTCTTTCTGCTGTGTAGGTGCCGCGTAGATCAGGAACATGGCCCTTGTCAGTTCAGACTAAAGGTCTCGTTTCCCTGGTTGCCACGTCTTCTGACTTCTTTGGTGGCATGATTTTTGCTGAATATGAGATTTAAATATTTACCGTCAAAAATTTTAATCTTTGTAATTTCTTTCAATTTCAAAATCAGAAGAATATAAATAAATTCCACAGTGTTTTGTTATATTTTTAAGATCTTAAAAAAATATGTAATATAATCATCTGAAATGTTTTGGATTAAAGAGAGAGGCAGGGGTTGGGTCTCTTTGGACAGCTGGTGAGTCATCTCAGATTGCTTCTTCTGGGATCTGACTTTCCCCCGGGTTGCGGTCCTGCCTCATCGTGGCACTTCCAACCACCTACCCACCCCACCTGTGCCTGGGCAGGTTTTTGCGCTGCGTTCTTTTGTCTCCTCAGGCTGCCTGCTGCTTTTCTAGGCCTGAGCGGATTTCATTATTGCAGATTTACGTTGTCCACAGTGAGCGTGGACCTGCGCTGTGCCCGTGGCCACACCCTTTACTGCGCTTTTCTAGCTGTCCCCGCCCATTTGTCCCAGGCACCTCCAGGGTCATTGGTGACGTTTCTCACTCACCCTCCTCCGTGTGCCCTGCCTGGTGGGATTGATTCTGTAGCATGGCCGGGACCATGAGGTCCTGGCAGAGAGGACACAGGGTGGGGCTGTCCTTTGTCCCGGTCTCGGGCCGCCTCGGTAACTAACGTCAGGAAAAGCACTGAGTGAGGTGAACACAGAACAGGAGAAAGATGCGTTGTTTGCAGGTGTTGGTAACACCGTGGAAAACTCTAAAGGATCAGCTGAAAAAATTATTAGATCTAATTAGGGTTCAGAGAATTGTCAGTTAAAAAAACAAGTATGAAAAATTAATAGTTATCCTAACATGATCAGTTATAAAATTAATGGGAAAAGATAACAGTTACAATAACAACAAAAACGGTAAAATGTCTGAGGAGTAAATTAAAATGGCAACAAAAACGGCTTAGAATGCAGATAAAGAAGCTGAAGTAATGGCTTTGTTGAGAGACAGGCAAGCAGATAATAATCGAAGGGGAGCAGCTCAGTATTCCCTAAGTAATTATAAATTTAAGGTAGTTCTAATTCAAAAGGACATTTTTTTTTAACTTGAAGAAAAATTTTTTTTCATGTTGATCTGAAAGAGTAACCAGAACAGCCAGGGAGGCTTTGTCAAGGGAGCATGATGACAGCGTGATGCTCTTACACGTGTCTTAGAATGTTTCAGAGTCACATTAATTAACCAGGGTGCTTCCGGCCTGGGATGGTCACCCAGTTAGTGGAGTGGTGGGACCTGAGGATCGGGGGCCTGGCTGCACGCTGCGTAGTAGGGGTGGAGAGGCAGATGCTCTCTGGTCACCAGTCCAGGAGGAATTCATTGGTATAGCCTTTCTGAATGGCAGTTTTAGAATGCTGCTTGTCAATTTTAAACGTAATTTTTGTGCTTTTGTTTCTTTCTCAGTCCAGTCAACCTGCAACAAAAGGAAGACTTTTTAGCACACTTGATCCTGAGCTCATGTTAAACCCAGAACACTTACCAAGGGCCAGCACGGTGGCTATGACGAAAGAATACTCCTTCCTGCGCACCAGTGTCCCTCGTGGGCCCAAGGTGGGCAGCTTAGGGCTCTTGGCACATCCTAAGGAGAAAAAAAGTTCAAAATCAAGCAAAATTCGGTCTCTGGCTGATTACAGAACTGAAGGTTCAGATGCTGGGAGTTCTGGTGGAAATGTTCCGGCTGCCGACTCTCCCAGGGGCGCCCTGAAGCAGAGCGGAAGCAGCGCGTCAGTTGTGTCTGAGGTCAGCCTGCCTCCTGAGACCGATGACCGTCTGGAGAACGCCTCGCTGACCGGAGACAGCGTGTCCGAGGCCGATGGGAACGAGAGTGACAGCTCGTCACACAGCAGTCTCTCCACCCGAGGGACCCGTGGCACTCTGGTGAACGCGGCGGGCGCCCGGGAAGCTCCCTGCGTGGTCGATGGCCAGGAGATGGCTGCGGACGCGCTGGGCCAGTTCCCTTCGATCAAGGACGTGCTCCTGGCTGCAGCAGCCGAGCAGCAAGGCCAAGGGCAGGAGGTGAACGGGGAGGTGCAGAGCCGGAGAAACAGCGTCTGCAGCAGGTAGGGCAGGCGAGGGCTGGGCAGGGTGGCTGGGAGCCGTGGTGTCACACAGCTGCTCTGGACCGTGGCCTCGGTCACTGCGGCAAGCTGATACAGTCTCATTTCTAATTTTGTCTTTAGTCTTTTTTTTTTTTTTTTGAGACAGAGTCTCACTCTGTTGCCCGGGCTAGAGTGAGTGCCATGGCGTCAGCCTTGCTCACAGCAACCTCAAACTCCTGGGCTCAAGCCATCCTCCTGCCTCAGCCTCCCGAGTAGCTGGGATTATAGGCACGCGCCACCATGCCCGGCTAACTTTTTCTATATATTTTTAGTTGACCAATTAATTTATTTCTATTTTTAGTAGAGACTGGGTCTCGCTCTTGCTCAGGCTGGTTTCGAACTTTTGAGCTTGAGCGATCCGCCCGCCTCGGCCTCCCAGAGTGCTAGGAGTACAGATGTGAGCCACCACACCCGGCCTCATCTTTAGTCTTGACATTAATATTTCATTCCTATACAACTCGGTCGCTTTTTGAGAAATAAATTAGATCAAATCAGCAATCGTCTGTGATACTAACATATCTGTCCTCCAATATTTACATAGTCTGGTCTCTGAAACTGCATGGGCACTTACGTGGGCTCACATTTCCAAAGGGTCCAGGCATGTATAAATGTGTGACTGTTGGCAGGAGTGTTCATTGGCAGTGTACATATAAACTTGAGCTTTCTAGATAAATCTGTTGACTTAATTTTTAAAGCCATGGGAGGGAGTAGTGAGGGCGTGTGAAACTGGAGAGTGTGGAGGAAAGTTATGAAGTCACCATCACTTAACATGTCCCTGGTCCTGCACTTTGTCCTTTAGCGTGTCCATGGAAAGCTCCGTTGCTGAGACTCAGGACGAAATGTTGCAGGTTCTCAAAGAGAAAATGAGACTTGAAGGACAGCTGGAAGCTTTATCATTAGAGGCTAGTCAGGTAACAGAAATCTGATTCACGTTTTATTGTGCCATGCCTTTGAAAGAATGTGCAATTCCTTTGTTGGGTGCAGAGTTTTACGGGCGGACATCTTTAAGAATGAGCTGTATCAGCCAAGTCTTTCACATCTTTATGTTTCTCGTCTGTTTCATCTCTCTGTCGGCCTCAGACAGAGGTGCGTGAGTTTTCTGCTCTGGTCGTGCATGGTCAGTTTCTCCCGAATCTCAGTCGGGGTTTGCCTGGAATATTTCCTGGATGTTAGGTACTTCACAGTCCAAAACAGTTAATTCTTTTGGTGGATGGCACCTTTTCCTGGTATGGTTAAAATCTTCATCTTTACTTCTTTAGTATGTTTTGCGATGGGGTTCTACTTTTTTGATATTAATTTTGCTGTATCTGGTTAGCATTTGCCAAAAAATCATTTTCCATCCCTTAATTTTCAGCTTTCCTTTGTCATTCTGTTGTATGCACTTTTATCGATGGTGAAGAACTAGATTTTTATCTTTCTGTCAGTGATTGAAGTAGATCAGTGCATTGGAATCTGGCTGTCTGCTTTCGGCACGAGAGAGTGTGAGGATGTGCCTGCAGACACGGGTGTGGCAGGAGGGCGTCCTGGCAGTGAGCGTGCTGCAGGGCAGTGGAGGGGAGAGGAGCTGCCTGTGGTGAGAGGAGCCGGCTATGCCAGATACACACTTCGTGTTTACGGTGGCTTCGTGTGCAACATGGTCCTTGGACACAACCCGACCACCGTGTGGTGCATGAAATTGTCTGCTAAAATTTCAGAGACCTCAAGATTAATTTTGGTTGTGTATGGTTTTTACTTTACATACTACTTTAGAACATAGCTCTCTCATCAAATGCATTTCCACTTCATCTAAATTCTATTCAGTCCCTTGGACAATCTAAGGGCTTGCTTTTACTTTATCTTCTTACCCCCTGGGGTTACCGATGTGTGCTTTGGTGTGTCCAAGCCAAGGTCTGTGTGGGTTGCTGGGGGTGCAGTGCTTCCTGGCATCTCTATGCAGGTGCCGGTTCTGCTTATTCTGAGATATCATTAAGTTTGCTCAGTTCACTCGATGTCAACTGGGTGCTTGTTCTTCTGTGTGCTGGATTTGCTGTTCATCTTGAGGACGATGTGTGCATTCTGGGTTCCCGTGTACATCTCCCGCTGAGCTTGCAACGCTGGCATGCTGAAGGGCGGGTGGGCGTGTGCCCTTTGCTCACTTGTTGTGGTGGTCTTTGCTGGTCCTGGGGCCTCTCCTCTCCCTCCCTGCTTCACCCTGTGGACGGCACTGCCATGGTCACTCAGGACTGCTCCTGTGTCCAGTGCCCTGGCTGGAGTGCTCAGAACCTCCCTGATGTAACGACAGCCTTTCCCTGGAGATGTTTTCTCTCCACGTCCCCCACTCTGATCTCAAGCAACTGCTTTTTATCTTAGGGATCCCTCAGCACGTCTAGCATTCTTACTTAGTGCACTGAGGTGTGCACCCTTGTGAGCTGCTTGGATTTTTGAAAAAACACGTTTTCCCACATCCCTTCAGGTGAGTGGGAGCCTTCCCAGCTCCGCCTGACGCTGCCCTGCCTGGATGCAGCTGTGCCTAGAACCAGCGCAGACTCTGCGCGTCCCCTCCTGCCTCCAGGGGGTGTCTGGAAAGTCGCCTTTTGGGGGATAGGTGTGTTGGGGGAGTGGCTAGGTGATGTGGGAATGTCACATTAGGTCTACCTGTCAGACACCTTTCTCCGTGTTGCTGGTTGTGTGCTGGAAGTCCTGTTATATGCTAGACAGAAGTGCCTCATTCTCCTGGAAGTCAGTGTGGTGGTTTGGGATCTTTCCAGGCACTTCAAGAAAAGGCTGAGCTGCAGGCCCAGCTGGCCGCCCTCACCACCAGGCTGCAGGTGCAGGTGGAGCACAGCCGCAGCAGCCAGCAGCGGCAGGACTCCCTTAGCTTGGAGGTGGACACCTTGAAGCAGTCCTGCTGGGACCTGGAGCAAGCCATGACTGACCTGCAGAACATGCTAGAAGCCAAAAATGCCAGCCTGGCATCCTCCAACAATGACCTAAAGGTAGCAGAGGAGCAGTACCAGAGGCTCATGGCAAAAGTGGAAGACATGCAGAGCAACATCCTTAGCAGGGACAACACAGGTGAGGGCTGCCGCCGCCCGGGCCTGCCCCTGCCCCTGCCCTGGCACAGCTGCCCAGCGGGGGGAGGGGGGCGGGGGGGGGCGGGGGAGGGGTCCTGTCACCACATCATGTTTCTGTGGGGTGTGTGGTCTATAATTTACTCATGAGGTGTCCACTTTTCTAAGGAAAATGCACTTTTTGGTTGACCCCGTGGCATTCTGCACATTTTTGCGTGGGTATCCAGGGAAGTGACTGAGACCTTAGAAGGTGGTGTTTCTCCCTTGACCGCAGTGTCGTTCCTGCCACTCATTCCACCTCGAAAGTCCAGTGCTGTTCAGGGTATAGGGCTGCTGGCTCATTCCACAGAATTGCAGATGCTACTTACAATATTTATTTTTTTAATTTTAATTTTTAATTTTTTTTTATTTTTGAGACAGAGTCTCACTCTGTTGCCAGGGCTAGAGTGCCGTGGCGTCAGCCTAGCTCACAGCAACCTCAAACTCCTGGGCTCAAGCGATCCTCCTGCCTCAGCCTGCAGAGGAGCTGGGACTATAGGCACACACCACCATGCCTGGCTAATTTTTTCTATATGTATTTTTTAGTTGTCCAGCTAATTGCTTTCTATTTTTTTAGTAGAGACAGGATCTCGCGCTTGCTCAGGCTGGTCTCCAATTCCTAAGCTCAAATGATCCACCCACCTCGGCCTCCCAGAGTGCTGGCTTACAGGCATGAGCCACCATACCCGGCCTACTTAGAACATTTAAAAGGAACACTTAGGTTGCTGGAGCTCTTCACACAGTGTTCGGCCCTCTGGTCCAGCTGCCTCTGTAGGCCTGACCTGGGGAGTGGTGGGAGCCCGGGCGGCCCCTGTGGTCAGCAGCGTGTCTTTCGCTGCCTTCATGCGACCTGCCCGCCCTTGGGTGCTCCGTCCTCAGTCGCCCCCCAGAGCTGGTCTCAGAGTCGATGCTCTTACCCCATCGGGCACCGAGAAGATTCCGGTCTGCCTGCTCAGCACGTGGTGGTGAGACCAGGAGCAGGAAGCAGAGGGCAGGAGTGGTGGGAAGACTGACTGTCAGAGCCCATGGGGCGAAGAGTGACCCCTCGAAGGCTGCTCGGATGAGGCTGTTCTTGGGGCGTTCAGGGTCGCCTGCGCGACAAGGGGGCCTTGGCATGGCTGGCGTGAGGGCTGAGGCAGTGTGAGGCGCTGTCTCAGATCCGATGGTCACAGAGGCTCTCTTCTCATGCTAGGAGAGAGAGCCAGCCAAGAAACAAGAAGTAGACTTTTTATTTATTATTTATTTATTTATTTTGAGACAGAGTCTTGCTTTGTTGCCCAGGCTAGAGTGAGTGCCATGGCGTCAGTCTAGCTCACAGCAACCTCAAACTTCTGGGCTCAAGCAATCCTCCTGCCTCAGCCTCCCCAGTAGCTGGGACTACAGGCATGTGCCACCATGCCCGGCTAATTTTTTCTATATATATTAGTTGGCCAATTAATTTCTTTCTATTTATAGTAGAGACGGGGTCTCGCTGTTGCTCAGGCTGGTTTCAAACTCCTGACCTCGAGCAATCCGCCCGCCTCGGCCTCCCAGAGTGCTAGGATTACAGGCGTGAGCCACCGCGCCCGGCCTAGACTTTTTAAATTTTATCGATTTTTCAGTCTTTGAGTGCTTTATGAAACCCAGTCCCCTAGGAAAAACTGTAGAATCCAAAACATGCTTGAACACCAGAAGAGTTTTGTGGCTCTGTGGCTTGCAAGGCTTCATCTGAGCAGTGCACACTGGGCAGCAGAACCGACCTAGACTCAGGCAGGGCTGCGCGGTCCTGGCCCACAGCCCAGCGGGAGCGGCCACAGGGACACCGTTGCTGTCTGTCGATGGCTGGTGGACACCAGCAGACCGTTCGAAGACGGAGCCTCGGTGTCCCCTACAGTTTGGGGACCCACAGTTGATTTTCAGTGTCACAGATTCCACAGCTGTGAATTTGCCACTTAGATTTATTTGCACCCCCAAATCATAACTCGTAGAGCTTTAATAGTCGTTTGCAGACGTGAACAAAGAGGCAAAACCTTAAGTTGCGTGAAGCGCTCGCTTGTAGCCAAGGTGCCTTCTTGCTTCAGCTCAGACTGTGAACAAGTGTCCTTGACCTGGTCTCTTCAGTGCCATGTTTGTATTTTTGAGCCTTTTGGGGTGGTTCAGCTGTTTAAAATGTCTCAATCACTGGCTGGCGATGTTAAGCGCAAGGAGGCTATGATGTGTTTTATGGAGAAGGTACGTTTCCTAGGGAAGCTTCGCATTCCTGTAGGCTGTAAGTTCAATATGAGCAAATCAACATTACGTATCACGTAAGTTGTCTTTAAACAGAAACACACATGAACAAAGGTTCCATGTAGGTCAGTTGATGAAAATGTTGAACAGAGGCTTGGAGGACCTAACCTTACGTCTCCCGGGAGCAGTGGCTCAGTGTCTGCTAATGTGGTGTCCACACGACTTAGTGAAATGTAATTCCTGAGAATAACCAGAATCAACTGTGTTTCTTGCTCTCTGCAGAGACAGCCCTCTGTGTGAGGAGTCCACACAGAACCGTGGGCTCTCACGTGTGTGGCCATCAGCCTGAGCCGGCTGTCCTTGCTCCCTTGCAGTGCACGACCTGCGGCAGCAGATGACCGCCTTGCAGAGCCAGCTCCAGCAGGTGCAGCTGGAGCGCACAACACTGACCAGCAAGCTCAAGGCATCACAGGCGGAGATCTCGTCCCTGCAGAACGTCCGGCAGTGGTACCAGCAGCAGCTCGCCCTGGCGCAGGAGGCCCGTGTCCGGCTGCAGGACGAGATGGCCCACATCCAGGTACCGCCCGGGCTCCCTTTCAGGGGAGACATGGGCACATGGCCTGGTAGGTCATGCCTCACGTCTTCGTGTGGAACTGCAACTTTTCCCTAAATTAAAAAGATTTTTCACTGGATGCAGTGGCTCAGGCCTGTAATTCCAGCACTCTGGGATGCCGAGGCGGGAGGACCGCTTGAGCTCAGGAGTTGGAGACCAGCCTGAGCAATAGCAAGACTCCGTCTCTACTGAAACTAGAAAAAATTAGCCAGACGTGATGCCGTGCGGCTGTACTCCCAGCTACTCAGGAGGCCGAGGCGAGAGAACCATGAGTTAGAGGTTGTAGTGCACTATGACTATGCCTGTGAATAGCCACTGCGCTCCAGACTGGGCAGCAGAGTGAGACCTGGTCTCTGAAAAATGACAAATAATATTTTAAAAAGGATTTTTCCTTTTTTAGATTTCCCAGATACATTTTTTTTTTAATCTGCTGACCACTAATCCCACCCACACCACGTCCTGGGCATGAGCCTGCCTCTGTGACCTTCTGACACGGGAGTCTCACAGCTCCTGGGAGTGGTGCGTGTTGGGCGTCAGGCTGAGGGAGGGAGGCGAATGTGCTGGGTTTGGTCAATTCAGATAAGGCTCCTCACCTGTGAGGGCTCAGAGAGGCTCCTCACCTGTGAGATCCCCTTCGATAGGAACCTATTTTTATTTATTCATTTTTTTTTGAGACAGAGTCTCACTCTGTTGCCCAGGCTAGAGTGCCGTATCGTCACCCTACCTCATAGCAACCTCAAACTCCTGGGCTCAAGTGATCCTTCTGCCTCAGCCTCCCGAGTAGCTGGGACTACAGGCATGTGTCACTGTGCCCGGCTAATTTTTTCTATTTTTTAGTAGAGATGGGGTCTCGCTCTTGCTCAAGCTGGTCTCCAACCACTGAGCTCAAGTGATTCTCCCACCTTGGCCTCCCAGAGTGCTAGGATTACAGGCGTGAGCCACCGGGCCTGGCCAGGAACCTATTTTTAGAGACAGGGTCTTGCCATGCTGCCCAGGCTAGCCTCAAACTCCTGGGCTCAGGCAATCCCCTTGCATCAGCCTCCTGAGTAGCTGGGACTCGCCATGTGCCACTGTGCCCAGCAATCGGTGGGAACTTCTCTGTAGGTCCAGCTGCACACTGCACGGTCTTGGTGTGTGTGGTGACCACTGGTGTCTGGGCTGCACACACAGCCCGGACAGCCTACGTTTTGAGGTGGATGACACGTGGGAGGCAGCAGGGCTTGTGTGGGAGACGCTGAGAGGGGCAGCCCCCTCACCCTGGGGTCCCTGGAGACAGGCTGGTCTACGTTTCTTGCTTGAAGTTGAGCAACTTTGTGCCTTGTGCCTTTTTTCTTTGAAGGTTGGACAGATGACCCAGGCAGGCCTCCTGGAGCACCTGAAACTCGAGAACGTGTCCCTGTCCCACCAGCTGACAGAGACGCAGCACAGGTCCATCAAGGAGAAGGAGCGCATAGCTGTCCAGCTCCAGAGCATCGAGGTGGGGCCCAGTGGCTGATTTTTACTGGGTTTTGGGTCATGCTGGTGAGAGTAAAACACACGTACACATATACATAGATACGGAATGTCTCTTTTTATACATGTACACACACACACACACACACACACACACACATATACTTTAATACTTTCGAACACCTTGCAGTGATAGCTGTGTGAGATTTGGGGGATCCATCCCTCATCTCTTACCTGTGAATGGGTCACACTTTGTTTGTTTGTTTGTTTGTTTGTTTTCTGAGACAAAGTCTCTCTCTGTTGCCCTGGCTAGAGTGCTGTGGTGTCAGCCTACCTCACAGCAACCTCAGACTCCTGGGCTCAAGTGATCCTTCTGCCTCAGCCTCCCAAGTAGCTGGGACTACAGGCATGCACCGGCTAATGCCCGGCTAATTTTTTTTACTTATCTTTATTTTTCTATAGATTTTTAGTTATCCATCTAATTTCTTTCTATTTTTAGTAGAGACGGGGTCTCATTCTTGCTTAGGCTGGTCTCAAACTCCTGAGCTCAAATGATCTAGCCTCCTCAGCCTCTCAAAGTACTAGGATTATAGGCATGAGCCACCATGCCTGGCCCACACTTTGGAGCTGTTCTCCCCTAAGTCCTGCCCTGGGCCTGGCCGCCTGGTCATTGCCGGTGGGGGACAGTACTGGGTGCCCGCCGGGTGGGGCGGAAAGGGCTTAGCACGCCTAGACGACTGACCGAGTCTCAGAGCCCAGTGGTGGTGAGTGTGTTCTCAGCCTGCTTTGTGTTCAGTCCTCCGGCCACCTCGTGGGGTTGCTGTGGTTCTGCCGGCTGCCCGTTGAGAGCCTCCCCAGAGGATGGGAAATACACAACTCTGGCTGGGTCTAGATAGCTGTTCTCTTTTTAGCTGTGAGGCCCTGGGCGATTTCTTAACCTCTCTGAGCCTTGTTTCCTTCTTTATAAAGTGGGGATAATAATACCTACTTAATAGTCTTGTTGGAAAAAGTAATAAGAAAAAACAATGTGAAACCTCTTGGCAGGTGTGAGCTGGCCTTTTGTGCCTGGCTGTCTTTGCTGCTCTCGGGCACATGGAGGGTCAGCTTCCCTTGACCACTGGGCTTCTCATCTCTCGGGCCTCCTCCCTGGGGAAGATTCCGGAGGCTCTTTGATGGGGATGATGGATGACAGTCACGTCCTGTCGGCTGTAATTCTTCAAAGGCTTGGGGGAAAAGAGCCAAAAAAGTTTTAAGCTATTTAGTTTTAGGTTACAAACTAAAAAATGAATGTTTTTTCCCTAAGAAGTGTAAGGAATGCTGAATTTGCTACGTGGTCCCCTGGTGTTGTGTTTTGCTTACCAGGTGGTATCAGGTGAGACTCTTATGAAAGAGAAAGTTCCATGTCTCACCCCAGAAGAAGGGACCTGCCACCTACCTGTCTTCACGGGAGAAACGACCAAGGAGGCTTCCTGCCCCCAGCTGATCCCAGTTCTTGAGACTGGGTGGTTCACCTGGTTCTCCTGGGCCAGGCCTGTGGGTCGGCAGAGAGGAGGACTGGGCTGGGCTGGCCGGGAGAGGAGCCGCAAGTGGCCTGGTCACAGGGTCCACCCGGCCCTCAAGCTGCAGGCAGTGGTGACGGGCATAGGAGGCCCCCTGCCAGGGCAGCAAGTTTCCCCGTGAAGCAGGAGGTCTGCAGTGTGCTGTCGGGACCCGATTTGCCTGCTTTTTTGAAAACACCTTGTTTCCTGGGCGCAGGCTGACATGCTGGATCAGGAGGCGGCCTTTGTGCAGATCCAGGAGGCGAAGACGATGGTGGAAGAGGACCTGCAGAGGCGGCTGGAGGAGTTCGAAGATGAGAGGCAGCGGCTGCAGACGGTGGCAGCCTCGGCGGCGTCCCTGGAGCAGCAGCTAGAGCAGGCGAGTACCTACAGCCACGTCAGCGCCGGCACCATGGGGGTGCACACAGGTAGCCGTGTGGCCCACTCATGTCAGCCGAGTCCCTGCAGGCTCAGGTGGGTCGTCTTCTGACCTGCGGGGGGGTCACATCAGCAGACTCTGTGCTGCTACAGACCTGGCCGTATGCTTATTCTGTTGGTGTCCTTCCACGTCAGGATTTTGCATAAAAAGTCCCTCCAAAGTATCCATCAGAATTAGTTAAAACCTGAACAGGGAGAAAGTATGAATTCTCGGGGTAGGGTGGACAGCAGCCGTGTTGAACTTACTGTCTTTTGCTCAGGTTAAGTTGGCTTTGCACCAGCGAGACCAGCAGCTGGAGGCTCTGCAGCAGGAGCACCTGGACCTGATGAAGCAGCTCACCTCGGCGCAGGAGACGCTGCAGGCCCGGGAGCAGGCCCTGGGCGACCTGCAGACGCACTACGACGAGCTGCAGGCCCGGCTGGGGGAGCTGGAAGGGGAGGCGACCTCGAGAGAGGACGAGATCCGCTTCCTGCAGAACGAGAAAATCGTCTTGGAGGTGGCGCTGCAGGCGGCCAAGAGTAGCGAGGAGGAATTCGACAGAGGAGCAAAACGCCTAGAAGAAGGTGCCGAGGAAACGTCTGGAATTTTAGAGCAGTTGAGGGAAGAGCTGGCCATCAAGTCCCGCCAGGTAACTCAGTCTGCCGTCGTTCTGTCACGAATCGAGGTCACGTGCACAAGAGCGAGTGCTGACGCGTCGTGGTCCTTTCTGTGGACACGCTGCTTTGTAACGTGGGTGACCACTAGGGAGGGGCGCCGAGCTCTGCTGGGGATGGGTGACACCAGTGTCTGTGCTTCTGGCCCTGCCCTAGCTGCTGGGAGTGGAGAAGTCCAGACCTGGGGAGCTGAATTTCATGCGCAGCTTTTGAGCATTCTCCCAGGAAGCACCAATTTCTGTGCACTGATGACGCGGAGCTAAGGGTCAGGAGCAGCTGCGGGAAACCTGGCTGTCCCTTCCCTGTGCCTGCGTGTGGCCCCACTGGCTCCCGGGCAGGGCAGCTGGGGTGTGAGGTGGTGCATGGGGCGGGCAGGGTCCCGGAGCGTGTGGGAATCCTCTGCAGGCACGTCACGCTGGGGAAGAGCTGATATGTGACATGTGACGTGGCCTTGATGTAGGCAAACATGCTTAAACATGTAGACAGCATGGAAACTCCAGAGGATGTGGAGGAAGTAGAGTTCGTGTCGAGGAATGATCTTGTGTTTGAATCCCACTCTAAAGTGAAACAGCCCAGAGAGAGAAAGTCAGGTGCCGTGTGTTCTCTCGGTGGGAGCTGAATCCTGTACACGAGGTCTCGAGCGTGGGGTGATGGACACGAGGGCTCGAGGGGGTGGGGGGTCTGGGGCAAATGGACACTGAGAGCCCAGACCTTACCACCATGCCCTGCGTCCATAGAACAAAACTATACTGCCCCCTAAACCTCAAAGTAACTTTAAAGATAAACGAGTCCCACTCTGTGAGGACCAAGGGTGAGAGGAAGTCACTCAGGAAAGTAAAACAGGAGGAGGCTGCCGTCCCGACGGTGCTAAGTTCGCTCTGGGCTCCCTGCTCTAAGACGCGTCACAGTCACAGTCCTGGGGAGTTAGAGTAGTTGTCAGAATGCTGTCGCTGAATTTGAATTTTATTTTACTGTTTGCTTGGTGAGAGGAACATCAGCTGACATTTGGAAAACTCCGAAAGAGGCTTTTGGTGGTACCAGACTTTATTTATCATACTGGAATTCCACCTGCATTGTTACTGACAAAGGCGCTGGCAGTTACCTAATCCGAGTTCACCCTGGATTGAGATTCTTTGCCTCAGAACAGGTGGAAGTGGCGGTAGTGGTGGTGTTCCCATCTCTCCAGGCAGCTGCCTGTCTTCCTCTGATGGCCGTTTTCTTGACGTGGGAGCCAAAGTCAACCTAGCTGGGAACCAGACTGGCCCCAGCCCCAGCCTGCCTAGTGCTGGCCACTCACCAGCCTTGCTGGCTGGGCTGCGGGAGGCGTCTGGAAGCAGCACTGCTCACTTGGGGCTGGACGTTCGTCTGACCGTGGCGCCCCTTTGCCTGGTGCCAAGCCTCTGCCCCAGCTGGAGCTGCTGTGGGATCAGGAGCAGGCGATGGGGACCTGTGGGAGGGGCCCCATGACACGTGCAAAACAAAGCCGCCCTTTGATCCTTTTCAGGAGGGTTCCTGAAGGAGCCGCTCTCCAGAGCATAGCTCTGGGAAAACAGCTCATTTCCTGATCATGCCCACGTGATAACTAGGATTTGCGTGGAGTGTGTTCCTGTCACAGAGGAGGAAGACTTTGGCCATGCACAAGCTCTTGCCCATTTCTAGAGACCGTGACTCCAAATGCGAGCACTGAAAGCTGCATGTAAACAGGATCTCACAGGGCCACCTCGTGTGACATGGCATGTGGTGGTACCTCTGTCACACAGTGTGGACCAGTGCTTTCCATGCCCAGGGCCTGGTGTGATTGTCACCTGTCACACGGTGTGGACCAGTGCTTTCCACACCTGGGCCTGGTGTGTTTGTCACCTGTCACATGGTGTGGACCAGTGCTTTCCACGCCTGAGGCCTGGTGTGTTTGTGACCTGTTACACGGTGTAGACCAGTGTTTTCCATGCCCAGGGCCTGGTGTGTTTGTCACCTGGTTGCTTTTTTTTTTCTTAATTCGAGACAGGGCCCTCGCTCTGTTGCCCAGGCTGTAGTGCAGAGGTGTACATTCACAGCTCACAGCAGCCTCCAACTCCTGGGCTCAAGCTATCCTCCCGCCTCAGCCTCCCCAGTAGCCGGGACTACAGGCACCACCACGCCCGGCTTCACCTGCCTTCTTAAGCGTTTTTGCTGAGGCAGAGTAGCATTTCACAGATGTCACATGTCCCTGAATCCTCTGGGGTTTCCACGTCGGACTCAGACGCAGTCGGTCTGGGTAGGGCTGGGGCTGCATCTCGCACGGCACCCGGTGAGCACAGACAGCTTGGCCTCAAAGCCTGGGGGTGGCAAGGTCAGCCCGGGGACCCAGGTCACCACTGAGCTTTGTAAGTTTGTATTGGAACATAGTAAATCAAGTTTATTTACTTACCATCTATGGCTGCTATTGTGCTCCAAGAACAGCGCTGAGGAGTTGCCGCACTGTGGCCTGTGAACTGAAGGTGTTGCCCGCCTGGCAGTTCCCAGGAAAGTCTTTGCCGCCTCCCGTGCCCAAGCGTCCCCTGTCTCGGCCCTGCCCCACTTCCTTTCCCCTCCATCCTGCTTTCCATGGTGAGAGGGATCCCAGCTCTCTCGGGTTGCAAATGCGCCCCCTCCCGATCCCTCGTGTGACGTCCATGCACTCGTGTCCCACAGGTGGAGCACCTGCAGCAGGAGACCACCATGCTGAAAAAGCAGATGCAAAAAGTAAAGGAGCAGTTCATTCAGCAGAAGGTAAAAACGTGTCGTTGGTTTCTTTGTGTAAAACAATTGCACGAGCAAAGTCCTGGCGGTTTGATCGCCTCAGTAGAATGGAACTGACCGAGGCGTTGGCGCCAGACTCCTTAATCTTTTCAGAGGCACTTCACTCATTCCAGGATGTCCTCCCTGCCTGGTTTTATTGCGCTTCCACGCAGGGTGGGCGTCTGACCCACAGGTCGCGAGTGGCAGCTGTCACCACCATGCCTGTCAGGGCACCCAGTTGTCACCCCTCCAGAGAATTGTGTATGTTTTGCACTGTTGTCACTACACAGGTTGTGTTTGCCATTTAAAATGTCTTTGAAAAATTTACACCACGTTCCAGGATCGAAACAAATCCTGATGTCACCAGGAGTGTAAATCTTGTCAGGGAGGCTCGTGCCTCTGGCTGGAGGAATGATTCTGATCCATACTTCCTTGCAAAGCAGCAGTCAGGGCCTTGTGGGATCGGAGAGAGGAAACCCCAAAGCAGTGTTGTGAGCGGTGTTCTGTTTTATTGCTGGGGTGCAAGCGAGGGGTGACCGGTCGGAAGCCAAGCAGTGCGGCCAAAGGGCAAAGGAGCTGCCAGACCGCTCAGGACAGAGATGTCCAGGGGGCCAGGGGCCTGCTCCCAGCTTCACACAGACTTCATGCGGGCACAGCAACATCGCTTGGTGGATAACACAGGTGTATCCAAGGGGGTGGCAAAGTATGTTATCTTTAGGTCAAAAAAGTGCCCTAGATATGTGGTGAACACTGTCTGCAGCAGCCTGGCCCTGGGAAGACCCTCTGAGCGCCTGGGGCCCTGTCTCATGGCAGGTGATGGTGGAGGCCTACCGGCGGGACGCTGCCTCCAGAGACCGGCTGGTCAGCGAGCTCAAAACTGCGAAGAAGGGGCTGGACACAGAGGTGAAGGGGCTGAGGCAGGAGCTGATGAAGCTGCAGGGGGAGAAGAGGGCCACGGAGGCGGAGCACGCGCGCCTGCAGAAGGAGGTGTCTGAGGTCCACCGGCAGATGGCGGATCTCGAGGGGCATCTCCAGTCCGTGCGGAAGGAGCGGGACGAGATGGAGACGCAGTTGCAGGTCTGCCAGACACGACGAATCATGACGTGTGTGGGCGGGATGGGGGCACGTCAGGGAGAGGCCCCCTTGGAGCCTGCGTCCTGGCGGGACAGACGGGGAGCGTCTGCAGAGCCCTCGCCAGGGTGCGCTGAGCCCCCTGTGGCTGGAGTGTAGAGCTGGGATGCAGGTGCACACCGGGGCTGTCCCCTGGGTGTGCGAATGCCCCCAGGGGCCTGCCCTACCTCGGTGGGCAGCTGGGAGGTGAGAGGTGTGGGGACGGGGCGGAGGCTGCAGTCAGGTCGGTGTCCAGACGTCCAGGATGCCTAGGCATCTCTTCCTGAGGTGAGACGTCAGGGGAGAGCCTGGATTCAGGGCAGGGGTGGGCAAGATGTGAGAGCACGCACACGAGAAGACCAGGCTGAGGGCCACCCGGGCCAGCTGGCTGAGGCATCCCGCCCTGGGAAGAGCCCAGCTGAGGCCTGCAAGTGGACAGCACTGGGGGGAGGGCGTTGGGGGGGACGCCATCAGTGCCGGACAGCACGGGGGGAAGGGGGTCCTGGTGGAGTCCGGGGGCGGTAAGGCAGGCCCTGGCGTGGGGCGAGCACATCCACACCCGCTGCCCGCAGTTGCCTGTTGCTGTGGCTGAGCTGGTCTGGGAGACTCTGCCACACAAGAGGGGAGCAGAGGCAACGAGGTTGGGGGTTCCTAGGACTCCAGGAGGCCCACAGGGCGGAGGCTTCCTGTCACCTGCTGCCTCCCTGTCGTGCTTCAGTGCTCTGCACACGGCATCTGGAAACACTTTTTTTTTTTTTTTTTTTGAGACAGAGTCTCACTCTGTTGTCCCAGGTTAGAGTGCAGTGGCCTCATCACAGCTCACGGCAGCTCCCAACTTCTGGGCTCAAGCCATCCTCCTGCCTCAGCCTCCTGAGTAGCTGGGGCTACAGGCATGTGCCACCATGCCTGGCTAATTTTTCTATTTTTAGTAGAGACGGGGTCTCACTCTTGCTTAGGCTGGTCTCAAACTCCTAGGCTGAAGCTATCCTCCTGCCTATCCCCAGAGTGCTGGGATTATAGGTGTGAGCCACCGCGCCCGGCCTAGAAAGACTTTTGACCTCTGTGGAGTATCGTTTCTGAAGAGACAAACGTCCCTGTCAGGGTTTTCTTTAAGGCCTGGGTCCTCGAGGGCAGCCCTCAACGGCACCATGGGCCCCCAGGGGTCAGACGAGGGTGGGCGGCTCTGTGCCTCTCACTGCGTTTCTCACGCTGTCTTCCCTCCTGTAGTCTTTGCAGTTCGACGAGGGGCAGGTGGCCACCCTTACGGAGGCCAACGAGGCGCTCAAGAAACAAATCGAGGAGCTGCAGCAAGAAGCCAGGAAGTAAGTCTGCACCTGCCTGGGATGGTGGCGCGAGTGCACAGGCAGGCCTGGACACCCTTGCTGAGAAGCAGCTTGGGGCCCAGGTAAAGGCAGCCTGGAGCGTTATGTTCTACATTTAAAGTTCCAGCTGGACATGGTGATGTGCACCTGTAGTCCCGACTACTCGGGAGGCTGAAGCAGGAGGATAGCTTGAGCCCAGGAGTTGGAGGCTGCAGTGAGCTATGACTGCACCACTGCACTCCAGCCCGGGTGACAGAGCGAGACCTGGTCTCTTAATTAGAAAAAAAAAAAAAATGTAAAGTTCCATTGTGATTTGGTAGTTGCCCATTCTATAAAATAATCCCAGATTATTGACTCGCTAAAGCATCCTGTAACCAAAGCTCCCCTTTTGTTTCTATCCATTTGACTTTTTGTGCCACACACTTGTGGCAGCCCCCTCCCCAAACCCACCCCCTCGGCAGGGACTACACTTAGATATTCATCCTCATACCCTTTATAGTCACACAAATGTGAACACACAGACCTAACCTGCATATACCTACATACGTGTATGTGCATGTACATATGCGTGCAGACACCTGTGTATGTGTATGTGCATGTACATATGTGTGCAGACAGCCTTTGGGGGCCTTTTTACCCCAACGGCATATCCTCTGCTGGTTTGCTCTGATTGGCTGGTGATTTACTCACGCCTCTGATTGTTGGATTTCATGCCGATATTCAAGAACATTGGAAACATCTCTGTTTGGGGGAGCAGACTGTGTCTCTGCCCTCACAAGATCATTTTCAAATTGCCCCGAGAGTAGGGCAGGTCTGCTGGGGGTGGTGGAAATGGCTGAAAGTCACGGGTGCATACCATCTGCCTGGCTCTGCGGGGACGCCCGCCGTGGCCTGTCTCTCTCCCTCGCGCAGCCACGGCAGGACAGGCACGCGCTTGCCTCCGAGGGGCAGCCGGGTGCTGGGGCGGGTGGCGGGGTGGGTGGGGCTGAGCCCTGTGCCCACCCTGGGGATGCACTCCTGACACGCGTCACCGTCACTGGATGTCGTATACCAGGACACTGGGCCGAGCGGCAGAGGGTAATCGAGCTCCCTTCGCTGTCTTTGGTGACACCCCAGGGCCATCTCAGAGCAGCAGCAGAAGATGAGGCAGCTGGGCTTGGACCTGACCAGTGCCGAGAAGGAGATGAAGACCAAGCACAAGGCCTACGAGAGTGCCGTGAGCATCCTAAGCCGCCGCCTGCGCGAGGCCCTCGCCGCCAAGGAGGCCGCGGACGCGGAGCTGAGCCAGCTCCGAGCCCAGAGCAGCGCCAGTGGCAACAGCGACCTCGCTCTACATGTAGGTAAACACCATGCCGTCCCCCGCCAGAGCAGTGAGGCCTCTCTGTAGGGAAAGGCAGTCTTATAAACGTTTTCCCCTCCAAGACCCAGACGAGGGTTTAGACAAAAGGTAGCATTTCTTTAAAATACTGCTCAGTATCCATGTGTGCCAGGGTCCTGTAATGATCGCGTGCATTATCTCGTGCAATCCTCATGAACCCCGTGCAGTCTGTGGAGGTCACTGTATTTTCATCGAGGACCTCCGTGGCTTAGAGAAATCGGCCACTCGCTGAGAGGCAGAGACAGACACACACTTTGGCTTTCTCCGCACCTCACGTCTCAGGTGTTGACGTGCCCAGAGGGAAAGCAGCGAGCAGGCGCCCACTGGAGCTGGAGTGGGGTACGGGGCGGGGTCGGTGCTTAGAGTCCAGGACACTGGGGCATCAGCACCTGCAGTGGCCCAGACAGGGGTGCCTCGGCAGGGGCACCGTGCAGGCTGTGAGAGCCAGGTGGCCCTGGATGGTGCCGCCTCCGTTTTCTTTCAGTTTTACTAGTAGGTGTAAAATTCTGCCTGAGTGAATTTGTTTGGATTTTATGATGTGTCATTACACTGACATCTGAGTGTTTTTTTTTTTTTTTTTTTTTTTAATTGAGACAGAGTCTTGCTCTGTTGCCCGGGCTGGAGTGCAGTGGCATCATCATAGCTCACTGCAGCCTCCAACCTGGGCTCAAGTGATCCTCCTGCCTTGGCCTCCCAGAGTACTGGGATTACAGCCATGAGCCACCGTGCCCAGCCCACAGTGTTTCTTTTCTTTCTTTCTTTTTTTTTTTACTGACCCGGATCCAAACCTGCAGAGGGGTCAGCCCGCACCCCTACAGTGTTTCTTATGTGCAGTTTATTCCTGTCTCCTATCCGCTCACGAATTTAGTAGGAAGCGATTATATCATAACCTGGGGTTTTCCCTCTCCTGGTTACTTTATAAAACATAGGGGGTATTTAGTCAATTGCCATTCTCATTTCTACTTGAAAGTGTGTCTCAGCTGTTGTTTTGCCCTTGGTCAGTGCTCTTGGTCAGGGGGTCGGGCAGAGTCTCTGTGGGCCGGCAGCAGCTGAGGGACAGCAAGGCTGGGAGCTCAAGTCTGGGCTCCGTCGGGGCCTCACCACTCATGAGGTGGTGACTCCCGGCAGATGGCTCAGTTGTGGTCCTCAGTAAGATGAGGACAAGATGAGGTAGATAATAGAACCTCCTTGTTAGACGGTTGAGTTAGGGGCACCTGGACAGTAGTTGGAATGGGGCCTGCACCACTGAGGCCGCAAGTGCGTGTGTGAGCGCGCATATGGGGTGTAAGCACATGTATATGCGTGTGGTGCAAGTGTGTGACTACATGTATGAGCATGTGTGTTTTCATGTGCTATGTGTGAGCATGTGCATGGGTTGTGAGTGTGTATGTGCTTGCATGTAGTTCCTATGTGTATATGCATGGGGATGTGTGTGAGCATGAGTATGGAGTGTGAGTGTGTGTGCGTGTGTGAGCACATGTGCACACGTGTGTGAACGCACACGTATGTATGTGTGGTGTTTATTATACTGTGCCAGGTGCTGCTTATGTGCCCTAAGTGGCAGCGTGTAGCCTTTATCTACAGGTCAGATTTTTTTCTGTATATTTAAAGCGTTTTGCTGAAAAGATTATTGTGTTTGTCCTGACATCACTTTGTGTGTCATTAGCGTGTGCATGGTGTGTTGGTTAATCCAAGTCCTGTAAAGGAAGCGCAGTGTTGTAAGAATGTGTCATGCTGGTGCTGGAGCAGCAGCGCCAGGCGTGTGTGGCCGCAGCCTCGCACCTGCAGCCTGTGGAAGGCCAGGGAACGAGGGCCTGTCCCGGTGACCAGACGCACTCGCCTGTCTCCCCGTCAGGAGAGGATCCGGGCCCTGGAGGTGGAGCTGCAGGCTGTCAGCCGCAGCAAGGAGCTGCTGGAGAGCGAGCTGCAGGAGGTCATCGCCACCACCGGCCAGGAGCTGGAGGAGTCCCGGGAGAAGGTGCTGGAGCTGGAGGATGAGGTGAGGCCCAACGCCTGCTGTCGCCGTAGCGATCAGATGGTCCCTGGGCTCCGAGGCAGGCCCCCATGAGTGTGAGCCCTGCAGAGCAGGAGAACCTTGCCGCGCGGCCAGCGCTACTGCCTGGCGCTGCCGTCACCTTCCGCGGTGGAGTAGGCTCTGATCCAGCCCTCCGGCGAGGACAGCTGTAGTCACAGCCTCTGCAGTGGAGGGGTCACTGGAATTCGTAGGGGAGCCTTTCTCTCAGAATGCTTTGGTTGCAGATAAGAAATCCAGCTCAAATCTTGAAAGAACTTCTCAAAACTCCTAGGTTCAGAGACAGTTCTTGCTTTGGGCTGTGCTGGCAACAGCTCAGCACTGTCACCCAGAGCCCTTGCCGAGCCCCTACCACCAGCCCCTGGCTCGCCCTTCCAGCAGAGTCCCAGGGGGCTCTTAGTCACCCAGGGCTACGTGTGTCATTCACTCATGTCTGTCCTGGCCTTGGCTCTGTGTCCACCCCGCTGCGTGGCTTGACCAGGGTCAGGGTCGGCCCCTGGATGGCCTTCCCCAGAAGCACACGGGCCCAGGAGTGGGCAGGGTTGCTGGCCGTGGAGAGGCAGGAGGAGGCAAGGGAAGCCACTGCCCACGGACACATGCCCAGGTCATGAAGTGGGACGGTTTGCTGCTCGCGGTTGCATGCTAGTACTAGCTCTGCTCACGTGTTCCCAGGGTTTGTGGCAACCCCATGTTCACAGCTGCTCTGGTGTTTCAGCTCCAGGAATCGAGAGGCTTCAGGAGGAGGATCAAGTTCCTGGAGGAGTCGAACAAGAAGTTGGCTCTGGAACTGGAGCACGAGAAGGGGAAGCTCATGGGCCTGGGGCAGTCCAACGCGGCTCTGCGGGAGCACAATAGCGTCTTGGAGCGAGCGCTGGCCAAGAGGGAGGCAGACCTGGTCCAGTTCAATCTCCAGGTACTCAGACTCGTCACCAGAAGCAGGCAGCGCTGGGTGGGCAGGGCAGCACTCTGGATGTCCGGGTCAGTTCCTCCCACCCACCTTCGAGGAAAATACAGCCTCCCACCCTAGAGATGAGACAGAGGCCCGGAATGTGGTGGAGCAGTAGCCTGAGTCCCAGCTGTGAGGCGCAGACCCAGAGCGCCTGCCTGTGCGTTGATGGTGCCGAGTCCATCCTGGCTTTGGGTGCGGGTGGGATGACTTCCCCTTCCAGGCAGTGACATTGTCTGTAGGGGACATTTACCTGAAGGCCTCAAACTGATTTCAAACCCCAGCCAGGGTCCCACTCTGCTCCTGCAGCCTTTCTGCTGGGGGAGATCTCCACAGTGGCAGCCCGAGGCCAGGTGGAGCCCCAGCCTTGGGTTAACCTATCCTGAGACAGTCTTCCCTTCCCTGCTTCCCTGACACACTCTCTTCGTTTCAAACCTGGCTGGCTCTCCCCCTGCGTTCCCTGCCTTGCCACAGAGGCATCGAGTCTGAACCCGGATGCACAGGCATCTCTGGGTTCCCAGCCAGATTCAGGAAGGTAACCCTGTGACTGTGCCGCAGCCACGGGTTGCTGGTTTGGGAACGGTGTTCTTTAGAGACGGAATTTCCTCTTTTCTAACTTGTTTCCTCCTCTGCTGTGAGCTGACTGGTTCCCATCCAGCTGCACCTCCACCCAGCACCAGCTGCAGCGGCCCCGCGCTCTGCCCTGGTTTCTTCAGGGGTTTGGAATTCGATGTCTCTTATTTATGTTTCTACGGTGCCTCCTAGGTCCAGGCGGTCTTGGAGCGCAAAGAAAAGGAGGATCGCCAGATGCAGCAGCTCGTGCAGGTGCTGCAGGCCTCGCTGGAGAAGGAGAAGGGGAAGGTCAGCAGCCTCATGGAGCAGGTGTGTGCCACCTTCCCGCCTTTTGCTTTTTGTTAAAGATGCTGCCTCACAGGGCCTTCTGGAAGGTGTTTCAGTGCCTGATAACTTACACGGGTGCCCCTCACGCTGGAGCTCTCCTTCCAGAAAGTTAGAGAGGGAGATATCACTGCCGTCGTGGTGAAGGTGGGTTGTAGAGCTCCTGGGCTGGTCCGTGGAAGGAGCTGTCAGGTGAAATGAGATGCAGCCGTGAGGGCCTGGGCTGGACGAACATTGTGTTCACGTGTCTATTCACGTGTTGCCAGGAGAAGGCATCCCGTACATAGTGCTGCCTCAGGAGAGCAAACTTCAGAATAGTGTGTGATCCCATCTGTGTTAAACAAGCATACAAGGAAGGTGGTTGTGTTACCCTCTCCTGTGTTGGGGCCGTCTTTCACGGCCGGCTCCTTTCTGTGCTCCAGGTGTTCACTGCGGCGTCAGGTCAGCCGTCAGACAGACCTGCGCTGACCGCCAGCGTCTCCACACCAGGGCCCGACCCCCAGACCTTCCTCTGCCTCCGCTAGTGTGGGGCTCCCTGGTTACATGCCCTGGCACAGAGCAGGTGCTAAGAACACATCTGCCGTGCATGTGCACGTATGGCGTGTGCGCCGGCATGGGGTGCAGTGTGTGTGCACGTGTGTATTTGAGGCTCGTGTATGCGTGGAAAATTTCTCGGAGGAGCACAAGGAATAGCTGTGATTGTCTCTGGAGAAGGGTAGAAAAGGACACATGGCTTTTCCTTTCAAGTCTGTTTGAATTACTTTGCGACTTATAATTGCTTTCTCAGTTCAGAATTTTCAGCCTAGGAATAAAGCTGCTTTAGTCCCTATGACCTGGCTTTTGCCACATCCTTTAAAAACTTACCTATGATAATGTAATAGAGATTAAAAAAAAAAGAAGAAGAAAGTTCTTGATTTCTTGGGTGAGACAGTATAACTTCTTTTAAAATACAATTAGTTTTAAGATATGGTAAGAATGTTTTATTTTTTTAGAGACAGGGTTTTGCTCTGTTGCTAAGGCTAGAGTGCGTTGGCGTGATCATAGCTCACTGCAGTCTTGAACTCCTGGGCTTAAGCGATCCTCCCACCTTGGCCTTCCAAAGTGTTGGGATTACAGGTGTGAGCCACCGTGCTTGGCCTTAAACTTTTTAAATAAAACACTGGTTAGTGCTGTGGACAAGAAAACTAAACTATTGGAAAACAGAAACTTTTGTTTTTTGTTATACTCTGAGAATTTGCTTGTTTTCTTGGAAGCCTTGAGAGAATCCATTGTTAACTGTGAAAAGCAGTAAAATTCTAGAAAGGAGGTCTGTTCCATCATGAATGGTAAGAATCAACAGCATTATCACAGCCGGGTAGTAGGGTGGAAACGCAGCATCCTCTCAGAGGGCCTGACCTATGGGTACATTGAACTGGAAACACGCAGATACACTTGAAGGGGACCACACAAACTGTTTACCAGGGGTCCTCAAACTTTTTAAACAGGGGGCCAGTTCACTGTCCCTGAGACTGTTGGGCCGTTGGAGAGTGAGGTGCACTGTAGGCCCAGGACGAGTAGGCTGCTAAGCAGGATAGGCAGCAGCCGCCAAAACACCCGGCGGGCCGGATCAATGTCCTCGGCGGGCCGTAGTTTGAGGACACCTGGTTTAGACCAAGAAATCTTGAACAGATTTGTTCATTCACCAGACACTAGCAGCACGCGGTGTGTACTCACCGCTGCTTGGTCCGGTGCGTCAGTCGTCATGCGAACTTGATGCCCACATGTGGCGGCTGGGTGTGGTGGGGTCGGGAGGGGCTTCCCCTCTGCCCTGGGCCCACCACAGAGCTGCAGGCGTCACAAGGGCGCCGTGTGCGCTGATCACGTGGCTTCCTTCCTCCTAGGTGGCTGCTGCCAGGGCAGAAGCTGGTCACAGCCGCCGCCACTTCAAGGTGGCCACTTTGGAGCTGAGTGAGGTGAAGAAGGAGCTGCAGGCCAAGGAGCACCTGGTGCAGAAGCTGCAGGCCGAGGCCGACAGTCTCCAGTGAGTGCAGGCCCGCTCGGGGTGGGTGGGGGGGGGAGCCACGATCCTGCCAGCGTGTGGCGTGGTGGGCAGGGTCACTGCCCGCACGGAGGGGAGCCAGGAGCCTACCAGCGTGTGGCGTGGTGGGCAGGGTCGCCTCTTCTCTAGCAGATTCCAGCAGCCTGCCAAGTGCTTCAGAGGCAAATCGAAGGGGCTGGATACCCCGACTTCTGTCTCCAGAAGCTGAGCTTCACTGTCTCGCTGCCCTGTGCTCGCTCCCCCAAACCAGAGGGCGCCCTGCTGTGAGCACGTGCCTCAGGGCTGCGTCCCGGGCACCGAGAGGGTCGTCACAGACCCCTCACTGGGGCAGCGTCGAGTCAGAGTCACGGAGGCACCAGCTGGGCACGAGGTCCTGGAGGCTCTGGAGGCCACCGCTCTCTGCCCGGTCTCAGCAGTTACTCGCTGTCGAATGTGGGCAGTGTTAACAGAGAGAGATGGTGCATCCTAAAGCACACAGGGCGGGCCCAGCTCGGGGTCTCGCCGGGACGGACGTGCTCCACAGCCAGCATTTTCCAGGGGGAGGGCAGGTTGGAAGGACACAGTAATTCCATTCTCTCTTGCTTCTTTACCCTAGGTGTCAGGAGGGGAAACATTCCCAGGAAGTGGCGCAGTTCCAGGTGGAGCTGGCTGAGGCCCGGGCACAGCTCCAGCTCCTGCAGAAGCAGCTGGATGAGCAGCTGAGCAAACAGCCCATGGGAAACCAAGAGGTGATGTGCCCGGTGGCCTCACGCCCCTAATTAACGTGGCTCACGGGCTGGACCCTGCCGAGCAGCACACTGGATCACTGCATGCCCTGTCCACTTGGAGAGGAATATTTATTTTTTCCCTTAGCGTGGTATTAAAAGATAAGCAGACATACAGTTAGAACAAATTTCCAGTGCAAGAAAGCCACTTTAAAATTCTTTTGGTCATGTGACTTTCTCCCCTCAGGTGGAAAATCTCAGGTGGGAGGTGGATCAGAAGGAGAGAGAGATCCAGTCGTTGAAGCAGCAGCTGGACTTGACAGGGCAGCAGGGCCGGAAGGAGCTGGAAGGAACGCAGCAGATGTTGCAGGTGCTTGTCCCGCAGGGCTCATGGGGCGTTGGTGGCCAGGGCTGCCTGCCAGGCTGGGAGCTTGTTGGGGCGGTGCTCACAGCACACGGCTCTGGAGACGTGGTCACCCGGGCTAGGTCACACAGCTGGAAGGGGCAGGGCTGAAGCCCCAGCCGGCTCGACTGCCGTCAGTCCCGTGAACGGGCGGCCATGTGTGATGAGCTGGCCAGTTCGTGACCAGCTCTTCTACAAGGAGCTCAGTCTGCAGAGTTCTCGGCCTTGTGAGGAAAGGATCAGGAGCATAATCGTAAACTGGTGGCCTAAGTCACAAGGGAATTGATTCATAATACAAGTTGAGCGTCTCTCATACGAGAATCTGAAATCCAGAACTTTCTGAGCACCAGCACGACTCTCAAAGCGTCTGGGTGAGGGATCCTCGACCTGTATGTTTTAGGAAGGGTTAGGTTGCTCGTAGTAGCTGACAGGAGATTCTTGGGGTTCCTTGTAAAATGTAGCCATGGGATGTTGCTGGTTCCTTGGCAGAGACTCCGGAATTTGGGGAGGAATGTTAAGAATGTGGTTGTAACTGCGCCCTTCACAATCCAGTGTTGAGATAGAAACATCGTATACTAAATCCTGTAAAAATCAGCACTGCATGTTTAGTCCCTTTGGCGTCATGACATGACACGCAAACTGACTCTTCGTAGTGTGTTTAAGATTTTTAGCTTTTAAAACTCTGACTTCACTTTCCCAGAATATCAAGTCTGAGTTGGAGGTGGCACAGGGAGATCTGTCTCGGACGCAGAAGGATAAATTTATGCTTCAGGCCAAAGTGTCAGAACTGAAGAACAACATGAAGACTCTGCTGCAGCTGAACCAGCAGCTCAAGCTGGACCTCCGCCGGGGCGCGGCCAAGACGGTACTCGGGCTCACACCTGTCGTGGACTTGTGTGGACAGGAGGTTTCTAATTACTCAGACATAAACAGATCTATTTAACCAGCCCTGAGCAGATGACACTGGAGTGTTTGCTTGGACAACAGGCCAAGCCGTTTTATTTTGTGGCTTTTCCAAAAGAGTGTTTCTTCTTTTTTTTGAGACAGGGTCTCGTTCTGTTGCCTGGGCTAGAGTGCCATGGCATCAGCCTAGCTCACAGCAACTTCAAACTCCTGGGTTCAAGCGATCCTCCTGCCTCAGCCTCTCGAGTAGTTGGGACTACAGGCATGTGCCACCATGCCTGGCTAATTTTTTCTATATATTTTTAGTTGGCCAATTTATTTTTTTTTAGTAGAGACGGGGTCTTGCTCTTGCTCAGGCTGGTCTCAAACTCCTGACCTCGAGCGATCCTCCTGCCTCAGCCTCCCAGAGTGCTAGGATTATAGGTGTCCTTGCTGTGTCTTAAGAGCCAGACATAACAGTTGCCTGAGTGGGCTTGAGCCAGGGACTCTGGAGCTGCTGTCATTGTCCTGCCCAGAGTATGTGCACACCTGGCAGTTTTTCTACACCCGATCTGCATAAATATTTCCAGGAGGCAAGTACAAAGAAATCTCTCAGATTCAAAGGTTCATTTAGCATCATTTGCCTGTGTGTGAAAAATTTTTAAGTCCTAGAAAAGGAAGTCAGATATGTCAGAGAATTTGTTTAATTTCTTAGGGAAATTGAAAGATGGCCACAGTCTCTTGTGGAAAGCTTCTATGTGAGGGTTCTAGTTCAGGATTAAGCGCCATTCTCCTGAAGATCCAGAACTTAGGTTGGTTGTGCATTAGAAATGAGGCTATTTATCCAGTCAGAATTTCTGAGGTCAGAATGAGGCTTTGTTATGTGCATTAGAAATGAGGCTATTTATCCAGTCAGAATTTCTAGAACTCCTTTGAGTTCCTGACGCAACAGTGACTGGGTCGGCCCCCTTCCCCCAGGCCCCACGTTGAGCCAGGGAGGCCCATCTGCTGCGAGTGCTGCTGGTGAGACTGACAGGAGGAGGGGGTGTGAAGGCTAACCATGTACTTTTACAAACAGAGAAAGGAGCTGAAAGGCGAGGCCAGCCCTTCTGGCCCCGCCACACCCATCAAGATCCCCGACTGCCCCGTCCCAGCCTCACTGCTGGAGGAGCTGCTGCGGCCCCCCCCTGCTGTGAGCAAGGAGCCCCTCAAGAACCTCAACAGCTGCCTCCAGCAGCTCAAGTACGTCCCACTCTGTGCTCTATTTACTTGAGAGTTAACACTGTGTTTGACCTGGAGGGGTCTCTCCCGTTGCCGGCGTCGATGCCCAGCAGAGTCTGAGCAGGTCTGTGTTGGGCAGGGGCTACTCACGGGGCCTCTGGTTTCAGGCTGTAAGGTGAGACTTGCCTGGAGCTGAACTGCCCTGAGAGGCCCTTAAAAGCTGGAAGACCAGACACTGTGACTCACCAGTCTGTAGGCCGAGCCTCCGAGCTCAGGGCAGAAGAGACTGATGCTTGTAGGGTGTGGCCATGAAGGGGAGTCAGGTGTGAAACTGGCCTCAGGGACAGCTTTCCCCCACAGTGACCCAGAGTCCGGCCCTCAATTCTGTGTCTTTCCCACATTCCTGGTGGGGGCAGAAGCCCGAGGCACAGTGTAGAGAAAAATGCCGAGAACACCTCAGGTCCTGCTGAGCAAAGCCTCGGCTGGTGGCGCTGGCCTCCGAGGGCACTAGGAACCAACTCCAAGGCTAGGGCGTGAGCTGCCATTCAGTTTGAGCTGGTCAGGGATGAGCCCATGGGCAGCTGGTTCTGCGTGGCCTTGTGTGACCGGGGCTTTCTTCCTTTGCCTCCCCGCCTGGCAGGCAGGAGATGGACAGCCTGCAGCGCCAGATGGAGGAGCACACCTTCACCGTGCACGAGTCCCTGTCCTCCTGGACCCCGGTGGAGGGCCACCTCTCAGACCCAGCCACCACGGGCCCTGCCCTCCTGGGGGACCATGCCAACCCCAAGGGCGACACGCAGACACACAGTCAGAGCAGGGCTTCCAAGGAAGGACCGGGACAGTGACTGCCGCAGCCTCACCACCAGGTGTCTGTAACTGTGGAAAGGAATACTCTCTTGTCAATATTATTTATTTGATCGTGTGCTGTATGTTTTTCTAAGAAATGAAGTTTAAGTTTTGCTTTTGCCTTTAACAAGAAGTAAAATGACAAAATGAGAGCCAAGGATTAGAGAAATAGTCACTTGAATATCACAGTTAGCTTTTCCCACGGAATGGGCAAATCTTAGACACCTAGTTCAGGGCTCAGTGAGGACGTTTTGGTTGTGTCTGGGGGTCATTCGCAGCAGAGGTGGCTGAGCGGCAGCAGCAGTGTCGGCAGAAACTGCAGGACGAGTCTGTGCAGCAGCGCCTGGGCGGGCGCAGCATTCGCGTCCTGGCTCCGTTCAGCAGAGCCTCGCTCTCTTGCGGAAACAAAGTTTCATTTACACCTTTGGCTTTTATTTTATCAATGTTTTCAATAGCCATCCCTCCACAGGATACGTATGTAAATACTGAAAACCACAATCTAGTCTTTATGAAGTATGTGCTCACACAATTGTCTTTCCATTGATTGCCTTTTGAAAATTTGCTGCCCAGAAATAATGTACATGTAGGACTTAGGGATATCAGTCAGAAGATTTTATTTTAAGAAATATAATTATTTACATTCTGAAACCAAATATTCTTACACAGAAAGAGTTCTTTGTTTAGTTTTGCTTTATTTCTGAGGGTCTTTCCTTCCAGCCTGGTCTCTTCCTGTCGGACCACTGGGCAGGAGCCAGTCAACCCTCAGTCAGACCTGAGGTCCAGGAGGCCCAGGACTCCAGGGCCGCCTCGCACACAGGGAGCGCAGGGAGAGCCGGGCTGGGACGAGGAAGGCAGAGGAGGGCAAGAGGAGCCAGGGGCTGCCCACAAGGACAAGGGGCAGTCACAGCTTTTCTCCAGCGCTCACACTTCTCTGCCCCAAGGGAGAAATCTTCCCCGGGGCCCGCAGGGAGCCTCTGTTGGTGTAGTCATCAGAGAAACCCCAGACCCTCCGTGGTCACACTCCATCACGAGAGCACAGAGGCGGCGCCACAAGGGAGGTGGCTGTTCTCCTGAGGTGCCTCAGACACGGGCGCCTCATTTAAAATCGGCACTAAGCGTGCGAGATGCACATTTCTCACAGGGACTGAGTCACTGGGAGAGTTGAGCCTGTAAGTTTCCCCCCTAGTTTGCTAAGAAAATCTAAAACATATTTATTGGCATGGGCTAGCAGAGAGAGAGAGAGACTGGGTCCATGTGGCCCCTCTCGGTGTTCCTGGGCAGTGCTCATGTCCACATGTTACGTGTCCGTTCTGTGGAGAAGCAGTTTGTGTTCTCTTGTAACATACTGTCAGAAAGTTAACTGATAAGGTTGAGGTGGCATTAACCACAAAGACGTTTAGGGTTTAAAAAATATCCTCTGGCAAGTATTTGAACTTCTAAAATACATGTATCATTTGTACAGGGTTAATTTTGAAATAATACTTGAAAACTTCACTATATAAGTTGGAGATCATTTTTGACTAAATTGTTTTTGTACCATTAGAAAGAAAATGGTAACCTCCGTTCTTATTTATTTTGGCTGTCTCATCCTTTGTTTTAATTTTAAAACCAAGAAATAACACTCAGACCCGTTCTATGGCAGAGCTGCTTTCTCCTTGCGTATAGATGGTCTTCAAGTGAGTGATGTTCACGGTGTATTTTTTTCTCTTAGGATAAACTAATTCCGAATGTATTCACCAAGTGAAAGCAGGTCTCTGCTCCTCATGCCTTTCCCCCTTTGTCTAGTTGTCCTGCGTGTGTGCTTGTGTGTACATGTGACGTGTGCATGAGAGCGTGTGTGTGCGTGTATACGCCCTCAGAGTCAGCACCTCTCTTGGTGTTCTGTGTCACCCTGTGCCAGTTGTCCCTGGGACCCTCTTCTGGTCCAGAAGGGCCTGGCCTGTCTCTGTTCCCACCTGCAGGGTGAATCTTGGTTCCCTCCTTGCATTTCCATGCACAGCCTGTGGCTCTGGGCATGAGGCCTCTTGTGTCCACACTGACACTGCCTTTGGGCTTCCTTGAGAAGCCACCTTACAGAGGAAGTCGGATTTCTAAATTGCCTGCTTTTTTGTCTCCAAGGGACTCTCCTGGCTCTTCTACCTCCCAGAGCTAGATTCCTCAGTGAATGAAGTTTGAATTATTGTTGTTCTTGTGGGCAGAAATGGGAATTTTGGAATATACTCGTGGAAAACAGCAGTCCAGTCTGGAGTGTTACTTTATAGAACAGGGTCGCCGTCGCACCATATCTGTGCATGTCGTTCAGCCCCACGCTGTGCGTCGAGTCCTATTGCAGGGCATGTCGGCTTGGGCACTTTGTGATGTCACTACCTGTTTATCTTATGTTCCAAAATATTTATTGCAGTGTGGTTTTCATTGATTTTCTTTCCATGGTGCATGTCAGACAGATGCCACGGATCTTATCAATTTATGTGCCTTGGTTCTGGTCTTTGGAGTGTGCACCAGGCAGTGTTTTTGGCAGGACGTGAGTCTGACCGTCCCAGGCCTGGCTCCTGGGACGGTGCCCACGAGGACGGCCTGCGCTAGCCTCGCCTCGCCCTCCATTGGAAACCTGCTTTTCTCAGTACAGGACCCTGCAAAAGCTGTGGGCCCGCAGAGTCACCATGACGTATGTTCCTAGTTCTGCGAGTATTTTTTTAACGAAAATTCAATGTCGTGTGTAAAGATTCTAGGAGTGAAAGGGACCAGCATACGCTTCACATTCTAGGAGTAGAGGATACACGCCCCGGAGACTTCCTTTCCCACGGCAGGAATGAGGCTGTGGCGTGAGCCTTCCTCTGACAGGTCCGTGACCCAGAGTTCGAGGAGAGTCTTATCATATGGTGGTCTCAGGTTACAACAGGATCCTTGAGGGGAATGTTTTAGAGGGTCTAAAATTTAGAGAAAATTCAGTGGTTTTAAGTTATTCATTCCTATTACAAATTTCCTCACAAAAGAATCCTCAAGTTGTGGCTGTTCAGAGGAAAGGTGTCACCGTGTATAACAAACTGTAACTTTAAAAAGCATGTTGATTTTTTATAAATTTAAGTGTGCTTGGGAATTCTTTAAATTTTGTGCAATAAACTATTTTTTGTAAAGCTTTTCATATTTCATGGGGGGGCTTCATTTTAATATTCATATTTCATCATATTTGGGGGTAACTTTTTAATCTCATCTTATTGCACACTCTGTTTTAAAAGATAATTTTACTGTTCTGCCAAAGTTTCAGACAGGATGTGGAATCTGAATTCTTGTTGCTTTTGGCCACAGCAGAGCAGCAGCTGCCCACATCTCTCCCCTTTTCAGCCCAGACTGCAGTCGTTGCCCTTTGCAAGGAACACAAAAGGACGGGTGAGTCTGTAGGTGGCTGTTCTTCAGGCCACCAGCTCAGTTCCAAAGTGTCACCACCTAGCCCCACCTCTGCTGGTCGTCACGGATACAGTGGGACTGTAACTCCCAGATCTCTACCCTGTGCCACCCAGCGCACTCTGGCTTTGATCAGTAAGAGTTGCCAGGTACAGGATTCCCAGTTAAATGTTGCTAAGGGCCAGCGTGGTTTAAAGAGCACAGAAGAGGAGGAGAGAAGTGGTGACGGAACTTAACTCTGTGCTGGGATTTGCGCCTTTTTGCATGTCCCCACTTTACCAGCTTCCCTGCCCAGGGGTCTGGCAGTTCGGTGCCATACAGATCTAAGTGAAAACTGCCTGGCGCCGTATTTTGTGGTGAGGTATTGAGGACACCATACTTTTCTGTCTGCAGCGACCGTCGAGGAGGCTTATATATATGTGAACTTTGTCCTTTCATATGTAAAGTTGCTGAGCACTTGCAGGCAACTAGCTGGTTGACAGATTTACTTTTAAGCTGTATCTGCTTTGTCAAACAGACACTCCATCCTGCGTCCTCTCACAAAGCTGTTAGTGGGCATCATGGCAGCAGTTTTGGCATAGATGTACGGGTAGCTGTTTCCTGGCCTTGAGTGGTACACGTACTGTCAGGAATTTGGGGTGAGCGTAGGACCAAGGACTTATCCCTGATGGAAGGCTCAGTATTTAAAAATCACCAGGTCATTCAGAAGCCTGATGCCTCATGCAGTGCTAGGAAGCAGATCATGGCAGATATATAAAATAGGGTTTTTCACACACCTGCTATCCAGCGTGATGGGTAAACGTAACATTTATTAGAAGAGTCCTCAAGCCTTTCCTTGATGAGAAGGAATTCTCAGCAGTAACTTCCAAAGTCAGAAGTGTTTATTGGATTCCTCTGCTTGCCTTTACGCACGCTTTCGTCTGACAACAAACATTGCAGATTCTGATAAAAAAGTGTACTTTGACAAAGGTCTTTTTCCTGGAAACAGTGGGCAATATTAAACTGTGTTGCCAAGCCACCTCTGCCATTATTTGTGATGCCCTATGTCCCTGTCTGTGTGTGGGGTGTCACTAAGCGCCATCCGTGCCCACAGCCCTCAGGATGGCCTGGGTACGAGCCTGGCTCCAGCACTTGCTGGCTGGTCCATGCTCCCAGGCTGCCTCCAGCAGCAGCGACGGCCAAAGACAGGCCCCCACAGGCTGCGAGGACTAAAGGTGTGTGTGGGTGTGGGTGGGAGCCCGAGGCAGCGGGGGGCTCCCACACCTCGCAGTGACGCACGTGGTGGAAACATCCTTCCACGAAGGCGGCGCTTTTACCAGGCAGTGTTTGGGACAGGGCGGTGGTCTGGGCACACCACTAGGGATGCACCACCATGCCTGCCCGACTTTTCTTATTTTTAGTAGAGATGGGGCCTTGTTCTTGCTCAGGCTGGACTCGAACTCCTGACCTCAAGCGACACTCCTGCCTCAGCCTCCCAGAGTGCTGGGATTACAGGTGTGAGCCACCTCGCCCTGCCACAGCTAATGTTTATTAAGCCCTTACTATATGGAGACTCTTTAGCAAGGGCTGGCATGTATTACCTTGCCTCTAAGGAATCGTTATCCCCATTTTACCATTGAGAAAAATGCAACACAGGGAAATTCAGTCATTCACCCAAGTCCCCAGAAGGCAGGGGCAGACAGGATACCAGCCCCGGTGGTCTGGCCCAGAGCCTGTGCTCTCACACAATAGCACATACTTATAAAAAGGTCAAAATTGGGGAGAGGCTGAGAACAGATCTATTCTGACAGTAGTTAGTAATTACAAATAACAACAGTAAGGTTTCGTTCTAAGAAGACATTATTCTTTTATATATAAGCACAATTTATAGTACAAAAAGATTTAGATTTTAAGTATACAATTTGATGCATTTTTTTTTCCACTTGTGCTTCTCATAGCCACAGTTCGGTGAGTTTTGACAAGTGTGTGCTCGTTTTATTATCAACCTAAACAAGATACAGGGAGCAAGAAAGTTCCCTCCTGCCTCTTTCCAGTGAACCACACCCCATGGGAGGCAACTGCTGCTCTGATCTCATCACCACAACTTTTGCCTGTCCTTAAGACTCATATAAGTGGAAATGTATATAGTATGCACGCTTTTGTGTTTGGCTTCTTTTGCTTAGTACTCTTTTGAGATTCACTCTTATTGCGGAATAGTGTACAACCACATGATACCATACCATCTTATGACAGTTTCACAATTTATACATCCACCTGTTTATGTACTTTTGGGGTGTTCCCAGTTTGGGGCTACAGTATTACACATCATGCTGCTGTGAACATTGGTGAACAAACTCTGTGGATTTCGATTTTCATTCCTCTCGGTATATGACCTAGCCATCATGAGCCTGTTGTAGTGTTTCAGGCTGCACTAACAAAATACCATAAATTGGGCAGCTTGTAGAACAGAAATCTCTCACAGTTCCGAAGGAACTGGAAGACCAAGACTAGGAAGACCAAGATCAGGCACCTGCAGATTCAGTGGCTGATGAGGACCCACTTCTAGTTCTTAGATGGTGTCTTCTTGCTGTGTCCCTGCATGATGATGTAAGAGGCAAGGGGCTTCTCTCCTGTCTCTTTTAAAAGGGCACTCATGGCATTCATGAAGGCTCTGCCTAGTCACCTCCCATAGTACCCACATCTCAACACCACGTTGGGGGTTAGGGTCTCAGCATATGAATTTTGGAGGGATACAAACATCCAGACCATAGCAGAGTACATTTAATTTTATAAGAAAGTACCTTACTATTTTCCAAAGTGGTTAACTCATTTTACACTCACACCAGCAAGGGATGAGAATTCCAAAATTGTTCCACATCCTCACCAAAATTGATATTGCCATTCCTTTAATTTTAGCCACTCTCGTGGGTATTTCATTGGGGTTTTACTTTACATTTCACCCATCTTCAAATTTACTGACCCTTTCTTCCATTATGCCCAACCTACTGTTAGTACCATGTTTGTTTGTTTGTTTGTTTTTTCCCTCTCTTAGAGACAGGGTCTTGCTCTGTCGCCCAGGCTGGAGTGCAGTGGTATGATCATAGTTCACTGCAGCCTCCACAGCCTGGGCTCAAGCAATTCTCCTACTTCACCCTCCCCAGTAGCTGGTACTACAAGCCTGTGCCACCTATCCTGAATCAATAATTTTGTTTTGTTTTCATTGTTTCACCTACAAAGCCAAGGCAAAATTGACTTTTTAAAACCAAGGATATCAATTATATCTTTCTTTCTTTAATTAAAAAATTAAGACAAATTACGTACTGTAAAATTCACCTTTTATTGTACCTGAGAGTTGTGACAAGCACATGCAATTAATTGTGTCACCCCATAATCAGGACACAGAGCGCCTTCATCACACCGAACATTCCCCAGGCGACTTCGCAGTCACCGCCTTGCCCACCCCCAGACAACCTCTGCAGTTTTCCGTCTTTTGCACGAATCTCCTACGGATGGAACCCTACGGTACAGAGGACGACAATGCACCTCCTCGATTGCTCAGTAACAGGGTGGTGAGAAACTAAAAATTAACTCGGACCAAGAATATACACATCCGACCAGCCAGATGGAGATAAAGTCGGGTGCAAGGCTAACAGGAAACAGTAATTCTCCCAAGCACGCGGCGCGCCCGGTCTGCTGCTTTCCTACCGGCGAGAAACTGCTCTAGAGTCGTGGCCGCCAGGGAGGACGAAACGCAAATGCCGGGGGTCTGGGCTCCCAGGCACGTGCGACCCAGGGGGGTGCCTAGGGCTCCCTGGACACGGCGCCCTCCCGGGCGCCCGCGCTGCCTCGCCCAGTCGCTGGCAGGCGACGTCAGACAGAGCGCTCTCCTGTCATCCCCGAGCGACGCGGCGCCGCGCCCGCCTCAGGACCCCGCTCCCGGGCTGCCCGCGCTGCTGCCTGACGGCGCGCTCGCCCGCCCCGCGCCGCCTGGGGCCGGGCCCGCGGCCGCGCTCCCTCGGCGAGCGCCCAAGGGCTAAAGCGGACGCGCGTGCCCGCGCGTGCAGCCCCCGCCCCGCGCCAGCCGGGCCCGCGCTCGACGCCGTCAGGCAGTGGCGCAGGCAGCCCGGCGCGGGGCGCGGCGACGCAGGACCCCGGAGGCCTCGGCGGCGGCGGCGGCAGCGGCGGCGGCGGCCCGGGCGGCGGCGATGCTGTGGCCGCGGCTGGCGGCGGCCGAGTGGGCGGCGCTGGCCTGGGAGCTGCTGGGCGCCTCGGTGCTGCTCATCGCCGTGCGCTGGCTGGTGCGGCGGCTGGAGAAGCGGCCGCGGGGCCTGGGCCGGAGCGCGACCCCCGCGCCGCCGCCCCGCGCAGCCGGGGCCCCCGACCCAGGTAGGGCCGGTCGGCGGTGGGCCCCGCGCCCCGCCGGGCTCGGGGAGGAGCGGTTCGGCGGGGCCGGTTGGCGGCGGGTGCGGGGAGCGGCGGTGCGCGGCGCGGCCGCCCGCGGGGCAGGGGAGCGGGGGTTCTGTTTTGCGTGACGCGGCCCGGGGCTCGCCGTGGAAAGTTCATCTGGCCGCTGGAATGCGAACTGCGGGGAGACCGGGGCGCCCCCCGGAGCGGGCGCAGAAGTGAGCCGTGTAGGTTTCTAGAGTAAGAGCATGCCCAGGAGAGAGGAGAGCCTCCGCGGAGGCTGCGAGGCCGGAGCGCGCCTGCCATTAACGGCAAGGTTGCCAAGAACAGACGAGGAGAGGAGGCGAGGCTGAAGCCCCTTGCTAGGCTTTGGGGTAGGTTCTTGCTGTGATGGAAACAAGACTTGGGGATCCATGGCTTGAATCAGGGCGGCAGTCACAAGAGTCGCTCATGTGTTTTCGACCTGAAGCCCTGTGGAGTTTACTGGTAGTTGAATGTAAGGTGAGACAAAGAAAAAGCAAGTGTAGGCCGGTGCGGTGGCTCACGCCTGTCATCCCAGCACTCTGGGAGGCCGAGGCGGGCGGATGGCTCGAGGTCAGGAGTTTGAAACCAGCCTGAGCAAGAGCGAGACCCCCGTCTCTACTATAAATAGAAAGAAATTAATTGGCCAGCTAATATGTATAGGAAAAATTAGCCGGGCGTGGTGGCGCATGCCTGTAGTCCCAACTACTCGGGAGGCTGAGGCAGGAGGATCACCTGAGCCCAGGAGATTGAGGTTGCTGTGAGCTAGGCTGACTCCACGGCGCTCACTCTAGCCTGGGCAACAGAGCAAGACTCTGTCTCAGAAAAAGGAAAAAAGGAAGTGTAACTCCAGGGTTTGGGGCAGGAGGAAGTGAAAGGATGTGATTATTTACTGCGCTGTGGTAGACTGTCCAGTGAAGCAGATCAGGAGTTGGGTTTTGGTAATTTCAAATATTTAAATTTAAGGTAACTGTGACGTTGTGAAGTATATAGTTGGTTTTCATCCTGGTTTCCTGGCGTAGGACTCCTAAAATCCCTGGAATCTCCGAAGTGATGTGTTTGTGGATGCTAATGAGTTGACTGATGTCTGGCAGCCCCTAGGTAGCTTCAGGGTGGGGACGGGTCCCAGGGGAGACCAAGGTCTGATTAGAGGGTTGGACTTCCAGCCCCATCCCCATCCTCCAAGCAGGGGAGAGGGGCAGAAAGTTAAGTTGGTCGCCAATGGCCAGTGGTTTAACCAGCGGTGCCTACATAATGAAGCTTCTGTAAAAGCCCCAGAGGACTGGGTTCAGGTTGCTTCCAGATGTCACGTGGAAGTTGCTGGAGGGTGGTGTGCCCAGAGAGGGACAGAAGCTTCACACCCTTTCCCACTTTTTTGCCATGTGTCTTCCTTCAACTGTATCTTTTGTAATCCTTTTTTTTTTTTTTTTTTGAGACAGTCTCACTCTGTTGACCGGGCTAGAGTGCCGTGGCGTCAGCCTAGACTCCTGGGCTTAAGCGATCCTCCTGCCTCAGCCTCCCAAGTAGCTGGGACTACAGGCATGCGCCACCATGCCCAGTAATTTTTTCTGTATATTTTTAGTTGGCCAATTATTTCTATTTTTAGTAGAGACGGGGGTCTCGCTCTTGCTCAGGCTGGTTTCGAACTCCTGACCTAAAGCAATCCGCCCGCCTCAGCCTCCCAGAGTGCTAGGGTTACAGGCGTGAGCCACCGTGCTCGGCCTGTAATCCTTTATAATACACCGGTAAATGTAAGTGAAGCATTTCCCTGAGTTGTGTGAGCCACTCTAGCGAATTAATGGAACCCGAGGAGGGAGTCGTGGGGATCTTGACTAAACACAGGTCACAACCTGAGGCATTGGAAGTACGGGGCTGTCTGTGGGACCGAGCCCTTGACTTGTAGGGTCTGACGCTACCTCCAATAGATAGCATTAGGACAGAACTGAGTTAGAGGACATCCCGCTGCTGTCCACTGCAGAATTAATCTCTTGCTTGATGTGGAGGGACCCCACACATCTGGTTTGTGCAGCGTGCAGTGAGAGTATAGTCAGAGAAACTGAGTCTGTTCTTCCTTTATGTCGAAAGACTGTTGGGCACTGAGGAACAGCAGTTTGTAATGATTGAGTAGGGGCTCACACATCAGATTGTGTGAGTTCATCTCCTGGCCCTACCACTTACTGCCATGGAGCTGCACTTCACAACTCTGTTTTCAGCCTGCTCATTTAGAAACTAGGAGTGATAATGGCACCTAGTTAGTAAGGTTTGATAGTGGAGTAAGTACAGTGCGTGGTGCATATTAGGCACTAATGAGTGCTGCCTGTTATCGTAATTACTGGAGTCATCCAAGCAGCGCTGTGGAGGAGGGTGGGCGTGTGTCTGGTGTCTGAGAAAAGACCTGGAGATAAAGCATACAGGTATTGGGTAAAGCTGTGAGTCTGGAGCTCTGGTGTGGGTTTTTTGGTTTTTGAGGCTCTGATTGGACTGAGAAGCCCTCCCTCCCATCCCCAGCAGTCTGTCTTCACCTCCTCCTCAGCCCGTGGCCTCGGGGCCCGTGGTCGCTGCTGTGTGCACTTCCTTCCGGAGCCCCTCTGTGTCCACATCTGGTCTCTTCCTGTAGGATAAATGAGTTTCTCAAGTACTCTGACAGGAAGATGAAGTTTTTTGAGCAGAAAACAAAACTGATGACCCTACTTTAGGATCTTAGAGCTAAAGGGATCCTTAGGGTAACTTATTTCTCATGTCCTGGATTCACAGCCGAGGAAACAGGCCCCAGAAGGTCAGTGTCCCACTGGGACACAGGCTGGTGGCAGAAGCCGGTGGGACGTCGGTCTGTTGACACTGGGTCTAGTGCACCTTACGTCCTGTCGGGTTCTACCTTCTGCATCCCCTTACGAGAGTTTTAGGCGGCACCTTTGATAAATAGTGTGCTGGTTTGTCCACTTACACTGTCAACACTGTGCCACAAAACTCAGTGTGGGACGCTGAGACTAAACATTACCCAGACACTGAAGCTAAACGGTGCGTGTGGCTTACGGGTATGGGGCTAAGATATTAGAGTTTGGAGTGTTTTTTCATTAAGAATTTGTCTTTAAGTTTTAGCTTTTCATTTTGAAATAATTTTAGCCTTATAAAAGATTACTAAAATAGTACAAAGGAAATAAACATATGTGAAAAGATGTTTGACATCATTAGCCAGCAGAGAAATACAAATTTTTTTTAATGTTTAAGAGATGGGATTTTGCTGTGTTGCCCAGGCTTGTCTCAAACTCCTGGGCTCAAGTGATCCTCCTGCTTCAGCCTCCTGAGTCACTGGGACTTACAGGCATGAGTCACCAGGCTTGGCGGGAAACACAAATTAAACCTAAAGTGAGATATTGGTACACACCTACTAGAATGGCTGAAATAAAAAGAAATGCTGATATCACCCCGAATCGACAGGCATGTGGAGAAACTGGGTCTCGTGCGTTGCTAGTGGGAATGTTGAGTGGTACGGCCACTCTGGAAGTGAGTCTTGCAGTCTGTCAGGAAGGCAAAGCTGCCCTGCACTCCTGGGATTCCACCGTAGACAGATGAGAGCTTCCTTTCACACACAAGCCCATGTATGACTGTTCACAGCAACCTTGTTTGTAGTTGCCCAAACTGAAACAACCCAGATGTCCCTTGCGGGTGAATGGTTTAACACACTGGCACGTTCATGCCACAGGGTGCTACTCGGTCCCTGCAGCAACTTGGATGGGTCTCCAGGGCACTGTGCTGAGTGAGAGAAGCCAGTCTCAAAAGTTCTGCACTTGCTGTCCTGTTCACATAACGTTCTTGAAATGAGAGAGTTACAGGGATGGAGAACGAGTGAGTGGGTGAGGACGAGGCAAGATGGGAGGTGACTCGAGTGCAGCAGGGGGAGGTCTTTGTGGAGCGGGACCGTTCTGCATGTGACTGTAGGTCGTTGTGGTTACAGGAGCCTGTTCGTGTGGTAAACCGTCATAGAATTATACAAAGACACAGCCTGCAGAGGCTGGTGGTGTCCGAGGTCTAGTTTGTTTTGTGTCAGTTTCTCGGTTTTGATCGTGTGGTCTGGATATGTAAGATGTCAGGCTGGGTGATAGGTCCACAGGACCTCTTTGTATGATTTTTACAAGAACTTCTGAGTCCATACGATTTCAGAATAAAAAGTTAAATCATGTTTACCATCTCCTGGATTCCCCAAATATTGGTGTCTTACATAATCACACTACAAAATGAAAACCAGGAAATTAACATTGATGCAACCCTATTACCCAATCTACAGACCTAACTCCATTTCTCTTATCTTAATCTATCTATCAAAGACCATGGGGTCCTACTAATACTTCCAGTTCCAAGGCAACAGCACTGGTTTTATTCTAGCCCAAGGGTCAAATCTGGCCCCACCTGTTTTTGTACTTAACATTCTATCGGAACACAGCCATGCCTCTTGCTCATGTGTTGTCTATGGCCGTTCTGAGCCCTGGAGAGACCCAGTGGCTCCCGACGCCTCAGGTGCTCTCTCCGGCGCTTTGCAGGAGCTTGGCTGTTCCTGTCCTCGCCCCACTTCCCTTTCTGTCCTTGGGAATCCTGGCTCTCGTCAGCCACAGCACGCTCCAGATATTCGCTTAGTCCTAGAGCACAGGTGAAATAGTTTCAACCAGGTGACCTGCACCATAGTGGAAAACACCTGCTACCTGGAGTGCGGTGATTGTGTGCAGTTTGTTTTGTTTGTGTCCTTAGAGTGCATGGTCACTTGTGTTTCCCAGAGTTACTTTAGTCCTCCCACTTTTATGTTATTACTTTGTAATACAGTTAGGGTAATCGGTTGTGGTTTGCATTCCATTTGGGTGTCTCCCTATCTTTTTAATTATTTATTTACTTATTTCTTGAGTATGTGGATCACAAACATGTTTTAAAAGTCAGAACCATATAAAAACTGTCCCTCTGTCCCTTCCGTGTTCTCCCATTCTTCCTGTCTGGTCCCACCCACCTCGTAGATAACCAATCTTACTAGTTTCTGCTTTATCCTTTGTTTCTTTGTACACTTGAGCGGACACTTGTATCTTGTGTTAAGAATATTAGTAAGAGAGTGTCCATTTTTATTTTTATTCAAACTGACTTTCTAGCTTGTTATCCTGCTGCCTCAGCCTCCCAAGCAACTGGGACTACAGGCATGCGCCACCATGCCCGGCTAATTTTTTTTTTTCTATATATATTAGTTGGCCAATTAATTTCTTTCCGTTTATAGTAGAGATGGGGTCTCGCTCTTGCTCAGGCTGGTTTCGAACTCCTGAGCTCAAATGATCCGCCCACCTCGGCCTCCCAGAGAGCTAGGATTACAGGCGTGAGCCACTGCTCCCGGCCTAAGCCTATATTCCTAAACAGTTTAATAGCTGTGTCTGACATGGATAATTTTTTAGTGTCAGACACAGTGTACAGTCTTTACATGCATTATTTTATCTAACTTTCATTATACCCTAAGAAAGAGAGCTATTAGTATGTCCATTTTTATAGATAAGGAAACTGAAGATTAGAGCTTAAATAATTTGCCCAAGGCTACAGTTAGTAACTTAATGTAATTAACTGTTCTATTGAGGGCTTGCTTGGTTACAAGGACAAAACCTCCTTCCAGCTAGCCCACGCTAAAAAGGTGGCTTTAGAGTAAGGTTACAGAGATTTTATGAAAACATGGAACACTGCCAGGGACAGAGAGGAGGGTCTCTGTTTATTCATAGCGTCTTCGCCGCTTGCTCCCACCCCTCAGATTTTGCCCTGCGTGTGGCTTTGACCACCTGTGTGCCCACTCCGCTGTGGATTCTGTACAGCCCTTCCCGTCAGTGTGTGGTCACTGAGCTGTGTCTGTGTGTACAGAGAATCTGATCAGGTGTTGATCGCTGGGCAGACTCTGGGTCAGCAGGCTCTACCTTCAGGTTCTCTGGCAGCTGTAGAAGGGGCTGAGTAATGCATTCATTGTTTAAAAGGCTAATATCCCCTTTGCAAATAAGTAACTGTTATTTTTGAAATCTTCTTGGAGTGAGGGGGTGGCATTATAAAAATTTTTTAGAATAATGAAATACACAAAATAGATAACAATAATTTAATGAATGCTGATACCCACTGCCTAGCTTCAACACGTGTTCATATTCTGTGAGTCCTGTTTTACCTGTGCTTGCTCTCTGCTGAAGTAATTAAAGCCCATCCCAGACATCCCGGACAGCTCATCATGTCGCCTGGAAATACTTCATAAGCCCTCTGCTTCTCAGTTTCAGTGATGTAATGTGTCCAAGTCTTGAGTTTTCCTTCCTCGTGTTTTTTTAAATATTTTTCTTTGGTTTTTTTTCCTCCTCATGTCTTTTAATCATTAATCTTACTCAGACTCCTTTTTAGGCTCACTGTCCTTGTGTGTTCCTGTTATCCCTGGTTTAGTCTGTTGGTTTTGCGACCACAGTCCACATGCTGGTAATTCCCAAGTCTGGTTTTCCCCACGCTGAACTTCCTATCTTCTAAACCTCAGGATTGAAAGTCGAAATGCCCTCTGGGTATCAAATAGAAAGGCTTGATGCCTACATTTGGGAAAAAAGAATCTCCCTCTACTGGCTCCATCTCTAATATCCTCTGCTTCAGTGGAGTCTCTTCCCTGGCATCTGGACTGGAAATGTGGGTGCCTTGCGGGCCCGTTGCCGTCCCTCCAGCCCTGCCCTGTGGCAGCTAATCGGCCTGTGGCTGAGACAGCCTGTTCCTCAAGTCCCTGTTACCACCACAGTCGTCTGTGCCCCGTCATTTCTTACCTTCTCTCCTGAGTCCCGCTGGCCACATGTAATCTGTATGCCATAAGTTTAACCACTGTTCTCCAAGAGCAGCGGTCTGAGCTCCAGTGTGGGCTCAGGTCCGCTATCTGGTAGCTGTGTGACCCAGACAAGTCACTTGGTCTGTCTCCCCTGCAGGGCCTTCGTCTGTAGAGTGGAGGGGAGCGGCGGGTGGCCATCCGTACCACACGGGGTTGTCGTGACTATTCAGTGACATAATATATGCCAAATGCTTAGAACATCACCAGGTCCTGGGCACAGGGAAATCCTCCAAAAGCATAAAACGCTAGTTATTTGTTGTTAGTATTAGCAAAATGACTGCCAGAGCTGTGTGGCCCTTCTGTTTAAATCTTTGCATACTTTCCCATCACTTATGAAATAAAATGCAAATATATCTGTAGGGTAAATTTCTTTTTTTTTTTTTTTTTCTTTTTAGAGACAGGGTCTATGTCACCAAGGCTGGAGTGCAGGGGTGGATTGTATGTGGCTCAAGTGATCCTGCTGCCTCAGCCTCCCAAGTAGCTAGGACTACAGGTGTGCATCACCATGCCCTGCTAATTTTGAAAGAAAAAAATTTTTTTGGAGATAGGTTCTTGCTTTGTTATGTTGCCCAGGCTGGTCTCAAACTCTTGGGCTCAAGGGATCCTCTTGCGTAGGCCTCCCAAAGTTCTAGCATTACAGGCATGAGCCACTGTGCTTCGCCTAGACTTAGAATTTTGGTGGATAGTGTCCACTTGCCCTCCATAGGATTTGTTCCAAGCTATACTCCCAGCCAGAGTAATGACAGAGGAATGTGCCTGTCCCCGCAGTGCACTGACCTACAGAGAACGTGAACCTGTGGTAACATGTGATGGAACTAGGTTATGAGATTCTTTTTTTTTTTTTTTTTGAGACAGAGTCTCACTTTATTGCCCAGGCTAGAGTGAGTGCCGTGGCGTCAGCCTAGCTCACAGCAACCTCAAACTCCTGGGCTCAAGCAATCCTGCTGCCTCAGCCTCCCAAGCAACTGGGACTACAGGCATGCGCCACCATGCCCGGCTGATTTTGTCTATGTATATTAGTTGGCCAATTAATTTCTTTCTATTTATAGTAGAGATGGGGTCTCGCTCTTGCTCAGGCTGGTCTCGAACTCCTGAGCTCAAACGATCCGCCCACCTCGGCCTCCCAGAGAGCTAGGATCACAGGCTTGAGCCACCGCGCCCGGCCAGGTTATGAGATTCTTACCCAAGTCAACAAGAAACTGCTTGTTTTAATTTTGTTTAGATTATTATAGATAAGGAAGTATACAATTTATGAAAATTACCATAATTTATAGAGTCCAAAGGATATGGAGAAACTGCGTTGAAATGAAACTTCGAAACCAGGTTTTTAAACCTTTTTTTTTAAATACAAAAACATGTGCTTATAGCCATCAAATTAGGTTTTTTTGTCTTGGTCCTAGGTGAAATGACAATGGATGCCGTCTTGGCTCGGTTGAAACTTCTGAATCCAGATGACCTTAGAGGAGAAGTTGTCAAAGCCGGATTGAAATGTGGACCCATTACATCTACCACACGGTTCATTTTTGAGAAAAAGCTGGCTCAGGCTTTACTAGAGCAAGGAGGAAGTCTGCCTTCCTCTCTTCCCGGCCACGACGAGGCAGGTGGCGCAGCCCTAAGCCAAGACACACAAAGGTTTCTGAAGTCTGCTGCAGGGAACCCCACCGAGCAGCCCATTTGTTCTGAAGACAGAGACTTTGGTTATAGCGTAGGCCTGAATCCTCCAGAGGAAGATGCTGTCACGCCACGGGCCTGCTTGGTGCCCCTGAGTGCTGCGGCCACCCTGGGGGCCAGAGCCGGAGCCGGAGGGACAGCCTCTAAGGAGCCGCCTCTGTACTACGGGGTGTGCCCCGCCTACGAGGACATCCCAGCGAGAAACGGTAATGGGACCATTGTGCTGTTATTCCTTAGACAGATGTACCTATGGGGAGGGTGGGATTTTGAAAATTGAAAGCTATAGATAAAAAAGAAACAGTTTAACATTTTTACATAGAACGTTCTTGAATTTTACGTAAATCTATATAAGAATTTTAACAAATTGTTAGGAAAATGGGACTCTGTGAGATGCATTGACTTACAGATATTAATTGGGTGGCTTTTTCAAATTCATTATAACCCATACACCTTTTATATTAATGAATGCAAATGGCCAAGGAATATATAAATAATTTTCAACGTCAGAGAACTGCAAAAGACTTAATAGATAGCAATAGAAAAAGACAGTGAGTGCTCGATGTAGATTAGAATGTCATGAACTACACCCTGCTGTGGCTGCTGTTTCTGTGATGCCCAAGAACAGGAGGTGGGTTGATTTCACACCATGAGTAGAATGGGATATTATTCAATCATAAGATCTTTTTAAAGAAGATTAGTGACACTGTGAAATGGTCATGATGCAATTTGTATTAATCTTTTTTTTTTTTTTTTGAGACAGAGCGTCGCTTTGTTCCCCAGGCTAGAGTGAGTGCCATGGCGTCAGCCTAGCTCACAGCAACCTCAAACTCCTGGGCTCAAGCAATCCTTCTGCCTCAGCCTCCCCAGTAGCTGGGACTACAGGCATGCGCCACCATGTCCGGCTAATTTTTTCTATATATATTAGTTGGCCAATGAATTTCTTACTATTTAGAGTAGAGATGGGGTCTCGCTCTTGCTCAGGCTGGTTTCGAACTCCCGACCTCAAGCAGTCTGCCCGCCTTAGCCTCCCAGAGTGCTAGGGTAACAGGCGTGAGCCACTGTGCCCAGCCAAACATTTATTTTTATTAGGTTTTTGTGTGTGTGTGTGTGAGGAGACAGGGTCTTTCTCTGTCACCTAGGCTGGAGTGCAGTGGCATTATCATAGCTCACCATAGTCTCAAACTCCTGGGCTCAAGCGATCCTCCTGCCTCAGCTTCCTGAGTAGCTGGGACTACAGGTGTGCACCATGTCGGCTAATTTTTTGTAGAAATAGGGTCTGGCTGTGCTGCTCAGGGTGATCAAAAACTGGCCTCAAGGGATCCTCCTTCCTCGGCCTCCCAAAGTGCTGAGATTACAGGCATGAGCCACCACGCCCGGCCTTTATTTAGATCTTTTTTTTTTTTTTTTTTTTGAGACAGAGTCTCACTTTATTGCCCAGGCTAGAGTGAGTGCCGTGCCGTCAGCCTAGCTCACAGCAACCGCAAACTCCTGGGCTCAAGCAATCCTGCTGCCTCAGCCTCCCAAATAGCTGGGACTACAGGCATGTGCCACCATGCCCGGCTAATTTTTTCTATATATATTAGTTGGCCAATTAATTTCTTTCTATTTATAGTAGAGATGGGGTCTCGCTATTGCTCAGGCTGGTCTCGAACTCCTGAGCTCAAACGATCCGCCCACCTCGGCCTCCCAGAGAGCTAGGATTACAGGCTTGAGCCACCGTGCCCGGCCTATTTAGATCTTTAATCCATATGAAATTTACTTTTTAGTATGGTATCTTGGGATGCTAAATTATATTTATATATAAAATATATATCACATTATTTACAACACATATGATCAAGCTGATTGTTTTCTTTTGGCCTTTTTCTTCAAGATTGAAAACCTGAACTGTGAGTGCAAGGCTGGGCTCAGGTGGCCGGGTGGCTGTGGTTTCCATAGATCACGGAGCCCAGGGTCGACAGGGCAGTGCTGCAGCCGCTCTTCTCTGACTCTCCTATGTTACTTTTCCCACCAGAAAGGGTCCACGTCTATGAAAATAAAAAGGAAGCGTTGCAAGCTGTCAAAATGATCAAAGGGTCCCGATTTAAAGCTTTTCCAACCAGAGAAGACGCTGAGAAGTTTGCTAGGGGAGTTTGTGATTATTTCCCTTCTCCAAGCAAAACCTCACTACCACTTTCTCCTGTGAGAACAGCACCACTCTTTAGCAATGGTGAGTTGAAAGGTAACTTGCATAGCAGTTCACACCTTGCCATTCCTGTCAGACTCACCCCGGACTCTCTTGTGCCCTCTTTCCTGATACGTGGGAATGAATCTTCTCCACGAGGGTGGAGAGGATGGGGCTGAGGCTGACACGCCAGCACTTCGCATCATAACGGTGGAGAAATGCGGAAAGGAACAGTCCTTCATCTGTCCCCTCGTCTCTCCTGCTGCCTGTTGGATTCGGGGTCTTTTTTTTACACTGAGACCAGTCTACTTCCCCACCTGAAGCCATGCCCACTTCTGGGACTGGGACGGCTACAGAAGTTAGGCTCACCTGCAGGACTGTCCAACCAGAAACCTGGCCACACCTACCGCCCGAAGCAGGGCCAAGGCCTTGTTTGCAGAGGCCCTTGGTAGTCAGCTTCATGCAGGGGTCCTCCTTTTCCCCCGCTCACAGCTGCTCGGCTTCCCCGGGCCGGTGGGCTCCAGGGGAGGGCGCTGTCTCTTGCACATCTGGCCTTCAGTTAGGAACCCTGTCTGCCTGTCCCCTCAGTCAGCCTCATCCAGGTGCTTCCTACACAGAAACCAGAGTGATTCCTCACGGCTTGCAGATTTCTCTCTGCAGTCTGTGAAAGTTCCCCTGGTGCAAATCACGAGTGGAACAGTCCCCCTCTCGGGGGTGTCTCCTGTGTACCGAGGGTCGTGTGTGCCTGCTGGTGGTGTTCCTTTAGCTGCGGCTGCCGAAAGCTGGCTGAGCTTTCAAAGTTCACAAAGCCTTTCCCAGGCAGATGCTGGTGGGGTCTGGTTGCGCCCCAACCTGCCTGCTCGTAGCAGAGTGCGGGCTGCTCATGCTGCTGTTCCTTACCTGTTTCTCCCAAGTGGCTTGGAAGCTCCTGCAGAAAAGCTATTTATCCTCTCAGCATAGCACAGAGGAGGTGATGAGAAACTATCTGTGAAATTAAGTGTTTTTAAATTCTGTCTCTTAATGACAGATGGTTTGAGCTTGTCTGAATCAGAAACCGTAAACAAAGAGCGAGCGAACAGTTATAAAAATCCCCGCACGCAGGACCTCACTGCCAAGCTTCGGAAAGCCGTGGAGAAGGGAGAAGAAGACACCTTCTGCGACCTCGTCTGGAGCAATCCCCGGTATCTGATTGGTTCTGGAGACAACCCGACCATCGTGCAGGTGAGCCTGCTTTCCACTGCGCGAGCGCCACTGTGATCACTGCACTTGCAAAAGGATCCGACCACCTCTGACAGACGTGGGGCTCAAGGTGTGTGCTCTCTTTCAGGAAGGCTGCAGGTACAACATCATGCACGTCGCCGCCAAGGAGAACCAGGCTTCCATCTGCCAGCTGGCGGTGGCCACCCTGGAAAACCCCGACTTCATGCGGCTGATGTACCCGGACGACGACGCGGCCATGCTGCAGAAGCGCATCCGCTACATCCTGGACCTCTACCTCAACACGCCGGACAAGGTGGTGCGTTTCCCGCGCCGCCCGCTCCTTGTGGGACGCCGTGGCCCGTTTTCTCGCTGAACGGTTTGGGTTCCCAGTAGTCCCTCTCGCACGCCGTGGGTCATGGCGTGGAGGTCAGGGAGGAGAAGCTCGCTCCCCGGACTTGGAGGGCACGACGGGAGTCTGCCCCTCGCGGCGGGAGGCCCCTCTGCTGCCGTGGCCGACGTGGGGTGGGCGGGGAGGCCGGGCCCAGGGCGCTTCCCTCTCGGGCTCTGCCAAGACAGGAACATGGGCAAATGCCAAAAAGCATAGAAAGGAAAGTAAAAAAAGTTTTGGTGCCTTTTATTCTGGCATTCTATGTGTATCTTTTATATGTTTATATGTGTGTATGCACGTACATTTTCAAAGGCCAGATTTTTAATGGTTCAGTAAGGCTTAAGCAAGGATTCTTGAAACAGAAAAACTGATGTATTTTTATAAGGGAAAACCCAGTGACAGCTTAGAGCCAAGGACTGTGAACTCTGAGCAAAACCTAGGAGTTTAGAAAGTTGTGAGTGAGAAAGTAAAAGGACCATTATCTTGGTGGGGCATGATTTCGTTATTTGATAACACAATAAATATGATACATTGGACTGCAGAATTGAAAAGCAAGAATAACTTTTAACAGGAAAGAAAAGGGGGAACGTAGAGAAATTGGGCCAAGCTACCAAATTATAGAAAGAGGTAAAAGACCAAAAAAAAATAGTACGTATAAAATAAGAAAGGAATAATAAAATTGAAATCAGACTAAGTGTGAACAAATTAAATAAGGGTATCAGATTTGATTAGTACAATCAGCACCTGTGACTTTGTGGATATAATATAGCACTTAGTTCCCTGTGCCCTACAGAAAAACATGATTTTTTTTTTTTTTGAGACAGGCTGGAGCACAGTGGTGCGATCACAGCTCCCTTCAGCCTCCTGGGCTCGACAGATCCTCCTTCCTCAGCCGCCTAAGTAGCTGGGACTACAGGAGTGTGCCACCACACTCAGCTAATCTTTAAATTTTTTGTAGACATGGGTTTTGCCATATTGCTCAGGCCGGTCTCAAACTCCTGGCCTCAAGCAGTCCTCCCGCCTTGGGAGATACAGGTGTGAGCCGCTGTACCCAGCCTCCTTTTTTTTTAATGTCTGTGGAATACTTGCATGTGTCCAGAAAGAAAATTTATTAAATTATTGAAATTAGGTGTTTCAGGTCACTTTCTGTTATCATAACCACTAAAAGTAGGAACTGATACAGTGGTGACCAAAACCACCGCAGCTCTTTAGAAAGCGCTGGGTTTGTGGGGAGACCACGTCACTGGAGAACGTGGCGTGGCCGAAGGGCAGGGCAGGAGTTGAGGTGGTCGGGTGTGCGTGGTCTGGAGCAGGTGGGAAAGAGGCGTTGTGTGGAAGGAGGGCCAGAAGGAAGTGTGGTGAGGGTCCCGCATGTGCAGAGCAAACCGTCTGCCCCCACGCGTGGCCGGGGCATGGAGGGGAGGGCGAGCGTGTTCCTGGATCGAGGGACCCCAGAACCCGAGGCGTGCTGGGCGAGACAGGAACGCACATGGCCTGAAGGTTAGGGGTGCAGAGCAGGCCTCGCGCTGGAGCAGGGCCCACAGGCGCCGGCCAGGGCCCAGGTGACCCGCACCTGCGTGTGGAAACCCAGCCTGGCCGGAGCACAGCCACGCTCGCTTGAGTGTCACTTGTCTGTAGTGCCTCCCGGCTGCACAGGCGGAGGCGGTGGCTGTGGCAGAGACCGGATGGCTTGCAGGGTCGAGCATGTTCTAGCATGTTTGCCACTTGCCCCTGCCCGAGAAAGCGTTCCCATCCCTGGACAGAAGGCCGAGGTGTGGAGTGGGAGTGTGGGCAAACCTCCAGGCCTTTCAGGGTCCTGTGGGAGGAATGGCCGAGGTGCAGAGTGGGGGTGTGGGCAAACCTCCAGGCCTTTCAGGGTCGTGTGGGAGGAATGGCCGAGGTGCGGAGTGGGGGTGTGGGCAAACCTCCAGGCCTTTCAGGGTCGTGTGGGAGGAATGGCCGAGGTGCAAAGTGGGGGTGTGGGCAAACCTCCAGGCCTTTCAGGGTCGTGTGGGAGGAATGGCCTCTGTGGCATCGTGATGGCAGGGAGCGTTTGCTTCTCACAGGTGACTCAGCCGTGGGGTGGCAGATATGGCACATGATGACCGTGGAGGCTTTAGAGCCAGAACCTGCCGCCCTTGGTCATCAGAGGGGGACACAGGGAGATGTTTCTGGCGCTGGTGGGCGCCAGTGAGTCGGTTTTGCACTGGCGCAGCCGAGTGCCTGGGGGCGTCCACACGAGGGGCCTGGGAGGCAGCTGGCTCCACGGCCTCGGGCTCAGGGTGGCTGTTGGCCGTCAGGCCCGCTGGTCTGTGGGCGGCAGTGGAGGTGACCCGGGGACTGCCCAGGGGGTGAGGAAGGGTCAGAGTTGCCACCGGGGGAAGTCAGGGCATGAAGAAGTGCTGTGGAGTCCAGTGACCTAAAGTCGGGTGAAGAGAGCTTCGTTCGCTGTGCCGTCAGCTGCTAGAGAGACTTTTCTTTGAGTACCGGCCAGACTTAGGGGTTCGTTTTTTCTGGCTGTTGCTTTCATCTGTTTATTGTGGCGTCGTGCAGGGCCCTGAAGGGTGACAGCTGGGTCGCTGTTCACTGGGCATGCGTCAGGCCCCAGTTGCTCATGAGCTCCTCGCAGGGCGTGGGTGCTGGGCACTGCCCGGTGCTGATGGCAGTGTGCTGAGCTCACGTCCTGGCAGCAAGTGGACGTGCGACAGCATGCCAGTTACGTTTCAGTCATTAAAGCAACGTTTTTATGGCCTTTTTTGTTTTTGAGGCTTTTTAAAAAAAATAAATACCATCTAGGCAAGGTGGTTCACACCTGTAATCCTTAGCACTTTGGGAGACTAGAGGATCACTTGGGGCCAGGAGTTGGAGACCAGCCTAAGCTAGAGTGAGACCCCATCTCTACTAAAAAAAAAAAATAGAAAAATTAGCCAGGTGTGGTGATGCACACCTGTAGTCCCAGCTACTCGGGAGGCTGAGGCAGGAGATCGCTTGAGCCCAGGAGTTGGAGGCTGAAGTGAGCTGTAATGACGTCGCTGCACTCTAGCCTGGGCGTCAGAGCAAGACTCTGTCTCCTGAATAAATACATGTATGCATACGTACATACCTGTGTTCACTGCAGAGCGAGCTTATGAGACAAAGAAGCGTAAATAACTGTGCTTCCTCTGCCCCTTTTCAGGGCAACGACACGCCGTTGCACTTTGCTTGTAAGTTTGGGAACGCAGACGTGGTCAACGTGCTTTCTTCACACCATCTGACTGCAAGAAACCCAAGGAATAAATATGATAAAACACCTGAAGATGTAAGTACTCAACTAAAATTCAGTTATCTCCAGAGTTGGCAGTGAACATATATGAAGTCACAGTCTGTGGGCACAGCTGCAGCACAGTCACAGGACTGCGTGAGTTGTTGCCTCGCAGGCGCTGAGTGCTGGCTGCCGAGCAGCGGGCACGCCACGAGGGCGACGCTCTCGGGGCCCAGAGGGGACGGACTGACTTGGTTTTCTTCTTTTTTCTTTTGATAACGTTGGTACCAGTGACCCAATGTGCTGATTTTTATTTTCCTAAAACTGGCAGTCAGTTGTTCAGTCTTTCATGGAGTCTGAAACATGTCAGTTGACCGGGGTCAGGGAGCACAGAGATGAGGGTGGCGAAAGTGGTGGCTCTGAAAGCAGCTCAGTGCCAGACCCCTCCGGTGTGCTGTCACCCAACCCAGACGAGCCTCTCGTGACCCTCAGCAGAGGGGGCCGAGGTGCGGAAGAGGGAGCTGGACCCAGGGCTTGGAGGGCTGGCCGGGTCTGTGCCGTGTCCCGGAGCAGGCCGTGACGTGGCCCTGTCACCCCTTTGGAAGCAAAGCCTACAAGGACCCTTTTCTGGTGGCAGTGGCTTCCCCCAATGCCCCCTTTTAATTGCCGCTGTTACATAAGCAACGCCCACTTTCTGTAGAGAGTTTAAGATAACCCATAAAAAAAATTCACCAGAAAGTTCTGCAGTTGAGAAATTACCATTATTTTGCATAGGTATGACTTGACTTTGTGTATTTTTCATTATAAGATGCTGTTTGGTAACCAGCTTTAAAGCTCATGGCATTATTAGAGCACTTCAACTCACAGCCAGTTACAGACTGAAAAAAAAGCTGCCCTCGTGTGTTGCTCTCATAGGCCGTTTCCTTTCTTTTCCGCTTACGTGAAGGTTATTGGTTTTCTGTCATTTCTAGCAAAATTGTTCTTACTGTTATGATTCTCCAAGGGCTGAGAAAATTGATCCCAGTACTTGCAAAAATGCAGCGTTTGTGTTCTGTGAGAGGCAGGAGCTCGCCTGGCCCGGGGCACAGACACAGAAAGGTCACGCGGGCTCCCAGCAGTGCACCCAGACAGCCGAGAAAACCACGACCAGGTCCTCGTGCATCTGCTCCGCCTGGATCCTGGACTCCTAGGTTTTCCTTTCCTTGCAGAGAATGAATGAATGTGCTGCTCTGAACAGACGTTTTAGGGTACAGACTGTCCTCTTCAGCGCACGTTCTGCCTGCGCTTCGTTAAGCTTCAGCGTTAAGATACTGTCTTGTTGACTGTAAAGCTTGCTTTTATAAAATCGCTGTAATGAAGGAAATGTTGCAATAAAATAAAACTTAGACACTTTTTTTCTAACAGGTAATTTGTGAAAGAAGCAAAAATAAATCTGCGGAACTGAAGGAGCGGATCAGAGAATATTTAAAGGGTAAGATGGGATCAGGCCCTTCAGCCCCTCAGAAACCTCTTCCCAGTGACCCTGTTTTTCCACCTCTGCGTTCCTGTAACTCTGCTCTCAAGTCTTGTGTGCATCCTTTGAGCCTTTGTTGAGGCTGTCCGTTGTCAGCTGTTGCTCATGCCTCGCTCCATGTGATCCGTGTAGGTCTCTCCCAGCAGGTTCTCCGTGATGGCCTCCTTCAGTTAGAGCCTGCAGGGTGGCAGAGCGCAGCACAGGGCAGGGTTTGGCTCTTGTTAGTGTCCTTTCATTCCAGAGCCCTCTCCGGGCAGCCCCTCCCCCACAGAAGCCGCCCTGCCCTGGTCTGCTCTGGTCAGAAGCTTCACGTAGTTGGCGCCTGTGCCTCATGGTCTGTGGGTACCCGCGTGTGACGGCGGCTGTGTCCAGGAGGGGCTTCTCCCTGCCACCTTCCTGAGTGTTGTTTCGGTGCATTTCAGGAGATGGCAGAAATGCACCGACCTTTTCTGTCTTTAGCCAGAGGTCTGGTGGCTCTGCTTGCTGGGGGCGACTGCACAGATGCTCGAAGCTCTTGTACTCTGCTGTATGTGCCTGTTTTTCCTTCTCCGTTCCTACCCAAAGCTCTACTGCTCTTCGTTTAAGCAGAGTCAACAGTACAACTGCCCAGCTCCCAGCCTGCTTTTTTTTTTTTTTTTTTTTTTAATTGAGACAGAGTCTCACTTTGTTGCCCAGGCTAGAGTGAGTGCCATGGCATCAGCCTAGCTCACAGCAAGCTCAAACTCCTGGGCTCAAGCAATCCTGCTGCCTCAGCCTCCCGAGTAGCTGGGACTACAGGCATGTGCCACCATGCCCGGCTAATTTTTTCTATATATATTAGTTGGCCAATTAATTTCTTTCTATTTATAGTAGAGATGGGGTCTCGCTCTTGCTCAGGCTGGTTTTGAACTCCCGACCTCGAGCAATCCGCCCGCCTCGGCCTCCCAGAGTGTTAGGATTACAGACGT
>VSMD01087465.1:0-54479 GCA_008750895.1 Mirza zaza
AACTTGGTTTCCTCAGTATTTGTAATGGTTTTGTTAAATACCTTTGTTTAATGGTTGTTTTAAAATAAATTATAAACCAGTAAAAAATTAGGTGCTCTCAAGGATTTTGTAAACATATGGATATGACAACTTAGATGGGAGGCAGTTAACAAGTTTTTAAGAGTATAGGCTCTAGAGTCAGACAATTTTAGTTTAAATCCTGACTCTGTTAGTGAAGTCTGACCTAATTTCGGAAATGGTCAAGAGAGATGACTTTACTTGTGTTGCTTTTGGTACAGGTTACTACCAAACCAGCAAAGAAGCAATACAAAGGATATATGAGATAAGGACATGAGTGACTGACTACAGCTCCCCTCTATCTACTTCCTTACTTCTCACTATGGTGATACTGAAGTTTGCCAGTGGCACAGCCTGCAGAGAGTGAGAAAGCAGACAGGTCAGAGAAATCCAGAATAGGGAAGTGACCACATTGGCACTCTAAGTTCTGACTATCATCACATAAGGCAATTCTTTGCTGTGTCTGAGGCTCATATTTACTTCTTACTATATCACCAGGCCTTTAATAAACTTGGAAATGGCCTGAGAACATCACTATTAGTTTTTTTTTTCAATCTTGAAAAAATTATTTAATCTCTCTTGGTCTTAGTTCCCTTATCTGTAATACCTCAGTGAGGCGAATATTGTTGATCGGCTGACCCAACAGTAATTTCTAGCTTCCTTCTCCCTTGCTTCATTATACAATCTCTTGAATCAGCCTATCATGCTTTCTAATTATTTTAATTGCATTGGTCTAGCATTAACTGACTTGGCATTAATTTAATGGTACTAAATGCTAGTTTTATTATTACTGTGGAGTCTTAATTATCATAAGAAAGGTCATAAAGAGGTACATGGTTTGTAAGTTGAGACTTTTTCAGTGATGAGTGGTGTACAGACCAGACAAGAATAATAAGCCTATAGTAGGGGAAGGAGAAAGAAACAGATGCTTGCGGAATAACTGAGTATCACATAGTGGCAAAGCACTGGAGTCTGTGAAGTTCCACAGATTGTGTGTTGGTGTATCTAGAACTGCTTTTGAGCTCTAATCTGTAAAGCCTTACTCTTGAATTTCCATAAAATTGTTTGCCATTTTAATACTCATCCTTCTTTCTTGAACTAGCTTTCACAATTCCTTGCAATTAAAAAGAATAACTGGAATTAAGGTGATAAAGGATTAACAAAGCTTTGCATAAGAATTTGACTTCTGTTCACTTTATAACTTTGTCCCATGGATGTCTGATAAAGATAGGCAGTGTTGCTTATGGTAAAAATGTTCCCTTATTGAGTACATGACTACAACTGGACTAGGACGAATAACTGATAAAAACCTGAGGAGAAAGACATATCTTTGGGCTTTTCTGAATGTGATGATTCTTGTAAGTGGGCTTGTTCCTTTTAGGGAACCTGAAAACCATATCTATGGAGTTGCTACATAAGATACCAACTCCAGTGTGACTTGAGGCTTTCTAAGACAAAATGGATATTCTGCCCACCCAATGTAAGTCTCATTCCCTCATATCTGAGTTGTCATTTGAAGGACCAAAGAGAATAGTTTAGGAGGATCTCTCTCTCTCTCTCACTCTCACTCTCACTCTCACTCTCACTCTCACTCTCACTCTCTCTCATACACACACATATATATACGCTTATGCCACACTGTTAGGGACAACCTGTTTGACTTGAAAGAGAAAGTCCTGGACAGTTGTGTGTGTTAAGAGCCTATGCTATTGAGTATATACTTGCCAATTTGTGTAATTTTAATTGAGTGCAGATACAGGGCAGAGAAAAAGGTAGGGGAGTCAATTATAGCACTCAGGAAAAACTTAAGTACTTTGGTGGTGGCAATGGGAGTGGCCTCAGAATAAGTCAGAGATAACTTGACATTTCACCATGGAAAGTGGTGATAATGATAAATATTTCTGAGAAAGTTCTAAGGACTTTTAACAGAGAATTTATAGAAACAATGTTCTTTCTCTGTCATCTATCTGCCTCTTTCAAGAGTAAAATTAACATTTGTGAATAGAATTTGATTTCTTTGGAAAAAAGATATTTCACAGAGTTTCATATTAATGGTTTCCAAGAATTTGGCCTGAGCACAAGTGGGAGATTACTGAGTTCAGTAGAAGATACCCTGATGTTAAATCCTTATGCCCATATATTAACTTATGCATTTAAAGTTGTATCCATCTTTAAGGCTTCACATCATGAAATTCAGATGTGTTATTTTACAGAATAAAGCCCGTATTAATCAGAGCTTAATTTACCTAACCTGTCAATTTTTAATCACATAGGACTGCTGAAGAGGAAAAGTAAATGATACTCAGATAAGATATTATTAGGAAGCTTTTTTTGTGACTAATGTATTGTGGTCCTAAATATATTTTAGGACTCATTCTGTATTTATTTATTTCCACCATCCTGTACTCTAATCCCATTAGTTCTAGTGTATTGTGGCTAAATTTTAAATATAAATAGTAATCACTATTAATCACTAGTAATCATAGAGTAGTAATCACTACTTCTATGTTAGAACTGAAAGGAATTTTAGAATTTTCTTATCTAGTCTCAAACTCTGCCTTCTCTTTTGTTTTTGATTGTCTACTAAAATTCTATGTTTGGAGGTTTTTTTTTTAGAGGTTCTATATCGTTTGATATATATCTTACCAATTTAAGTCAATGTTTTATTGTACTCCCTGGAAATGAGGTTCAGTGGTTAATTCTGTAATCTTGTTTCCATTTTTCCTTAACCTTTAATCTTATTTTTCCATAATTTTAATAGGAATGTGGAATCCAAAATTGATAGTTTGGATATAATTTTATATTAAGTACCTGGACAATTTAATATGGAATGGTTAAATCAAATTCATGTGAGTCAATATCGTTATATTGTGTTTTAAAAAATACATTGTTGAATTACATTTAATTGAGATTTATTAATATATTCCAGTTAATTACTCTTTGATTTTTGTCTGTTCCCATTCTACATTTTTTCCCATTGATTTTGTCCTACTTTACTTTTATGATCAAATTAAAGAGTAGAGCAATGGCAAAGTATTCTTCATTACCAGTGTTAGGTCCTTATATTTTAGCCTTTGCCAAATAGATATTTAAAAAATGATAAAGTGTTACCTCAGAAGAAGCATAGACATTTAAGTTCTCTTAATGAAAACAATATCTTAGCTGTTTTGCTTAATGCCTAGAGAAAACCGAGAAGACCTTTTGATTTTCTTGCTATTTGAGGATAGGAATGTACCAGGGAAGGCATATTAATGATGTTTGCACATATTTTTTAGGCAAAGTGTATAATTCAGGCATTGTGGTCAAGTCCTAGGAAATTGCTTGTAGCACTCTAAAGATGTTCCATATAGATTATTAAAATCTAGTGGTGCTAAGCAAGAATCCAAAATACATTTTATGAAAGTAGTTGAATTAGGGAGAGTGACTAGATCAGTACAGATCATTACTGGAAAAATAACAAGAGTAAAATTTCTGTTAAATATGAGAATATATGAAAGATTGCACACGGTAGTTTTCATTATGATGGACTATTTGCAATGTATCAAGATTTAAAAAACTTTTTCCTATATGTTTTTCTATATATTTCTTATATAACCTGTAAAAGTAGGTTATACTTTTACAGTGGCATTCATGAAAATGTGATGTTCCTAATTTTGACTCTTTTTGTGAGCTACCCAGAATGTTCAGGAAATATAGTAAATTGTAATTTGGGTAATGTAATACATATATTTGAATTTGAAACCTTGAGGCTGGTGTGCTTGATTAGGTCAGTACACTAGTTAGTGAGGAGTTGAGCAATGAAAAAAGGAAGAAAGAGTTGGAGAAGATGTCTATACAATACTGATTTTAACCCTGAGGGGAGAAGGGAAGGGAGTGGGTGGGGCATCTCTGCTACTTGCCCCTCCCCCATTTGTAGGAAAAATGGTTAATATTGGGGATTGTTTGGAGGTAGAGATGAAACAGTGAAGACTTAAGGTGTAGGCTACTGGTGGAGGTGGTTGAGAATGAAATGGCAGGCTTCGTGGCTGAAAAGAACTATTAATGAGAGAAGGGCCAGCAGCAGGTTGTAGCCCCAGTGCCCTTCTGTAGAAAGGAATTAGGTGCTTTGGGAAATTGAGTGGAGGCTGACTAGGATATTAGCCTCTGCATCTCTTTGAAGTTCTATTCTCTTATTTTTATATCTAAAGTGGCTCTGAAAGTTTTCGGTTATATTTTGCTACATTTATAGGACAAATTATATGTTATAGTGTTATTCTTTGAGAGTTTGCTAAGGTCTCTGGATGGTTACATTCAGCATTTCAAGAGCCTGTTTTACTTTAGTTATGTGCCAAAAATATTAAACAGCAATAATGAGGCCACATATATATAACTTAATCATCTCAGTCAATTAAGTTATCAATATAAGACAAAGCACTCCATTAAATACTTTCAAATGCCAGTTTACATAGTTTCAGAGTAGTGCAGAGTTGTTAAAAGCAAAAGTTCATGTCAAATAAATCTGGGTTTGAAATTAGACTTCACTACCTGCCAGCTGTGTGATCTGGGGCATGTTATGTAACTTGTGCTTCAGTTTTATAACCTGTAAAATAGAGATGACAATAATACATATTTCATAAAAAGCTTGTAATATGCTTATTTTCTTAGTACAGTGCCTGAGATATGCCAAGTGTTCAATAAATGTTAACTATTATCTTATTATACTAAACCACTTGTGACTTTAAATATATGAGCCTATAGCCAGCTAGCTCTACCCTCATTTAATCTGCCAGTGTGATATCATGTCTACTACTGATGACTCTTCCTGTCTGCCTGTGGTTTTTTGACTTTTTATTTCTACTGATATAAGTACAAAATGCCTGCCATTGTATAGTCTAGAAATGCTAATTATTTGCTATTTGGTAACTTGGAAGTAATTCAGAAAATCTTGATGATTTAGCATCTGTGACTAGCAGGTTTGTTAATGATTAGTTTCATAGTGGATTGGTGGGAAGGGTTATTAACTTGGAGATTTCCTCAAGACATGGAAGATGAAGAAGAAGAAAAGCCAAAAATAAATTACCCATCATTAAGCTACTGATTAGCTTGATTTCCTGAATTTTCTTGATCCAATAGTCATTTCATTGCTGTAGAAGAAATACTCCACAGAATATTGTAAATAATTTATGACAAGGGGGAATAAAAAGCAACACACATGAAGCAGAAACCCAGAGATAAAAGAGGGCATCAGACATTTCTGTGATCCTCAGATCTCCTGCTGCTTTAATTTCAGCTACCATTCTAGCTTAGGATGATGACATTATTGAAGATAAGCCTGGTGATCCTAGTTTTCGTAGCTGAAGATGCTCTAAGGTAGTATTTCATTAGGCATGGCTATAGAATGTGTAGCCTTTTTATGGGAACTGTTTAAAAACATTTTGGCCAATGCAGTGATTTATTTAAATTTCATTCAGTGAAAAATTTTATTAAGGCAATACTAGTCTATTATAAATGAAAAATTATGCTTTTTGAAATTTCATACTCTAAGGTTTCATCACTATGAAAGATTATTCATCTTCTTAATATATATATATATATATATATATATTTTTTTTTTTTTTTTTTTTGAGACAGAGTCTCAGTTTGTTGCCCAGGCTAGAGTGAGTGCCGTGTCGTCAGCCTAGCTCACAGCAACCTCAAACTCCTGGGCTCAAGCAATCCTCCTGCCTCAGCCTCCTAAGGAGCTGGGACTACAGGCATGCGCCACCATGCCTGGCTGATTTTTTCTATGTATATAGTTGGCCAATTAATTTCTTTCTATAGTAGAGACGGGGTCTCGCTCTTGCTCAGGCTGGTTTTGAACTCCTGACCTTGAGCAATCCACCCGCCTCGGCCTCCCAGAGAGCTGGGATTATAGGCGTGAAAAATATATATATTTTTACCTATTAGTTACTAGTTCCTGATTGGGCTAAAGAAGAATTTTAGGAAGGCAGGTAAAGAATGGCCAAGTAGCCCCGATGCAACTTACTTGTTCCTTCGATGTTTAGCAGATGTAATAATGAGAAAGTATTTCTTTTAGACCATTTTTCCCTCACATATGTTTGTTGAATTGGGTTTCATGACTTCTATTTTGCGAAGTTTTAAAATATCATTTTCATATTAATGGTCATCTTTAAAAAAAATTGGTATAAACATGATTTGGATATTCTATTTAGATAAGATACCAAAAAGTGATAAGGGAAGAAAATGTTAGTTTTTTTCTTTGTTTTTAATCTAAGAAAAAAGTTATGGTTCACTAATATTTATTGTATGTATAATAGTCATTTTATAAGTTGTATGTAAATACATATAACTAAGTAGATATATATGGGTGTGTCCTACCAACTTTTTTTACTAATAGGAATACATGATTTAAAAAATTTGGAAACCATTTATGTAAATAAGTATGTACTGTGTAACTGAACTTGTCATACAGTTTCAGTACTCACTTTTTCTTTTGGTTTTATGTGGAAAGAAGACCATATTATATATGCTTTGTTTTATGAAGCAGGTTTTGCAGGGGTTTGAAAAGAATAAAGTGTGAGAGTTGAGTCATTATGCATGGTAGAATAGGCTTGCCAAACTATAAGAATATCATATTCTTGTATTGATGGGAGATATATTTTGGGGAGTTTGTCTTAATTTTAATAAGATACAAAGCAACTTATTATTTTATTTATAGGAACATAGTAGTATGTCTTTAATGTAGATTTTTTTGGTCTTGATTTTACTCGTGATTGCTTTAATACCCATTCATTGCAGATTTAAATAACTGCTATGATGTTAGCCTGATAATTCAAGTGAAAAAGACACTTTAAGGAGTCAAGTGAGATCTCATGATAACTGCCATTCAACGAATATTTATTGGCAAAAGCTTACTTAAATATAAAATATGATTGTCCTGAACAGTAAACGGAGCCTAGAAATTATGAATTGCATATTATACAACATACTTTTGTGAAAAAACATTTCCTATATCATTGAATTATATGTGTAGTATGGATTTCAAAATATAGAAAAAAATTAAATGTAGAACCAGACCTGAAACTCTTCTGTTAAACATAGTAGTCATTTAGTTTTTGGAAAATAACATCATCTTTCAAATGGAATTAATGCTTTTAGAGTATTATTAGTTTGGTAGTTTTGTTAGAACATAATTTATAATTTTCTCTTGATTCTGTCATTTTATAAGAACGATAAGCCTAAGTAGTTTACTTGCAGCAAGTGACAATCTTTTTTTCTCCAGAAAAGAGTTCTAAACATTTTTTAAGTTTCAGAAACAGTGAATTAGAATACATAGTTGGACTTTTAAAACTTTGAAATCCATTCTGTTTTCTTACTTATTTCTCGTTTATCCACATTATTACAAATATAATGATTTTTTATGACATATTGGTTATGTTAATTGAGGTTCATAATACTTATGTTGAGGCTCAAAATTATCTCTGGGAAAAATAATCAAATTTATGATTTTTAAGCTGAAATTACTTTCTTTATGATTGATATTGACATTGTATAGATATTGAATAAGTAGTTTCATAGACTAGAATTAACCCTAAACAAAACATATGGCTTAAAACAGGCGTCCTCAAACTATGGCCTGCGGGTCACATGCAGGTGTTTTTGCTGGTTTGTTTTTTTACTTCAAAATAAGATATGTGCAGTGTGCGTAGGAATTTGTTCATAGTTTTTTTAAAACTATAGTCCAGCCCTCCAATGATCTGAGGGACAGTGAACTTGGCTCTCTGTTTAAAAAGTTTGAGGACCCCTGGCCTAAAATGATGCTTATTTTTATATCAACGTTTGGAAGTCAGTTCAGTCTTGTTTTACAAAAAAAAAAAAATGAGTGATAATAACATAATAACTTAGTGTAAATTGATGATTTCCTTAAGCTATAAAAAAGAGAAGATATATTTGTCATTTTAAGAGGAATAACTTTCACCATTCTGTAAGAATGAATCAGTAACAGCTGAAGATCTGATCTTTGAATGTGGCAGGGTTGGAATGCTTTCAAAGGAGAAATCTAGCCAATTTTCAAGAAAAATCATAATGTTTCAGTTTTGAACTTTAATGTATTTGGACCATATGCAGCAGAACATTTTCTTCTTGCTATCTCCTGCCAAACTAATTACGTATGCCACATTAATTTTTCCCTTCTGTTTGGGAAGCTCAAGTGTATGGTAGAATAGAAAATTTCCTGATTCATGTTCACCAGTTTTAATGGTGGAATCAAGATGAGAAGTATTTAAGATAGATTTTATAATTTCCTCTTAAAGAAATTATGTGTAAAAATGAAAATGTTTCATTCACTTAAAATTATTTTTTGAGTACCTACTGCATGCCAGGCTCTATCACTTAGCCTGAGTCATACAGTGGTAAATAGGACGCGTACAGCTTCTACCCTCAGAGAACTTACATCCTAATGGGGTGGTAGTGGGAGATGATGGGGATTTCAGACTCATAGCTGTGATGTAGAAAATAAAACACATAATGAGACAGAGTATCTCAGCTAAGATTGGAATGTTACGATCTGGAAGAAGAGAAGTCTAAATTTGGTCAGTAGCCACTGAAGCAGGAAAGGGTTGGCATATTCCTGGAACAAAAAGGCCAGTGTGGAGGGAGCATGGTGAATGTGGTTGATAGGGGCTGAAGTTGGAGAGATAGAGACCAGATTAATTGAGCCTTTTAGATGATGGAAGGAGTTTCTGTTTCACTCTAATTATAGTGGGGAGTCCTTGGAAGGTTTTAAGTGGGAAAATTTAGTGATTTGACTTATTTAAGCAACATCACTCTGGTGGCTGTTAGGAGAATAAACTGAAAGAGGATGAGAATGGAAGAAGGAAGCCAGGTAGGGAGCTATTTCAGCATCTAGTCAAGAGATATGATGGTGGCTGACATTAGGGAGATAGAGTAGAGCTGTGTAATACCTGTGCTACACTGATTGCACGTGCTGATAAACGACATGTTTTCTTACTTAAGCATTTGGGATTCTGAAAATTAAGTTATTTACAACATCATAGTTTAATGTGGACTCTGAGTCTTGAGAATGACAAATATTACTAATTTTTTTTTTTTTTAACTCTTTGGGGAAGACAGCTTCTTTAGCTTTCCTTTCCTATATGATGTAAAAAGTATACTCTACTGGGAAAAAATTAAGTTATTATCCTCAAGTTCTGTTAAGTTTGTGCCAAATTGCTGTAATTTCTCTACTTTAAAATATATACTATATAAGAATGTGAAAAAAATAATTAAAGTCCCTCTAAATATTTAGTTGGAAATGTAGTTATTTTTTAATGAGGAAAAGAATGACTATAATTGCTACATTACATAAATAGAATTTGTGTTTGACTTTTTGGTTTATTTACATAGTATGTTTACTGGAATTTTTTTTTTTCCTAGTCACATTGTCCTAATGCTTGCAGATGATATGGCATGTAATCCTAGAAATCCCAAACCAGCTACAGTGTTTAGTCACAAGAATATGGAACTAAATGTGTATGGAGATGATGTGGAAGTGGATTACAGAAGCTATGAGGTAAATTGTTTAATCTAGCCACATTTTTGAAATGTCATTACTTTTAAGCTCTATAACCAGTGGTAGAACAGAACTGTCATATTCTTTTTCCTTAAACTTAATTGTCACTGAAGTCTTGACATAATTCTGTCTCTAGAGTTCATATTAAGGAAACAATGTATGAGTAGAAATATTCAAACATGAACATTTTATATATGTAGCTAGGATAGAAAAACTTTATATTGGCTTCTGTATTATTTTGGTGAGGTTTGATGTATCAGTTTTCTTTTACAATAAATGTATTTTACAGTGAATGTATTTTTTATATTTGATCTATAAATTCAAGTTTAGTATTTTTAGTAATTATATTAATTGTGGAAACATTACAGTGACTAACAACTCACACAATATTTCCACTACTTAGAGATAACTCACTTTTAATAAATTTCTAGCGTTTTTATGCATATGATTAAAAATTAAAATATAAGTATAAAAATGACATTATAGTATATTTTCTGCTTTGGAAAATTTATTTTAAATATAATAGATGGTAAAATGTTTTTTGAAGTCTTCCTTTATGAAGTCTTCCTAGATAATCCTTCCCCTTTTATGAAGCCTACCAAGAGTAAGACACAGTTTCCTCTGTGTTCCCAGACCTCTTTTGAAACAATTTTAAAAGTACATCTATCTCCTCCTAGGCTGTAAGCTTCTTGAGGTCCTACATCTTATATAACTTACACCTAGAAAGTACCTATAGCTTATGTCAGACGCTCAAAAATGTTTGTTCAATGAATTAAATGTGTATGAATGTTTGACTTTTTACTTGTTTATTTAGTCATCTTAAAATGTAAATTCAAAATTTCCCTTTTTAGCCAACAAGAAGTTCTATTAAAACAATTAGCATCTCGCTATCTTCTAGGAAGAATGTAAATTAAACAGCTTAGAGACATACGTATACCTACACATTTACACACCCGTGATCTAGGAAAAAGATGAATAAGAAATATGGATAATTTTCTACTTTTTAAATTTAGAAATGCATAATATATGACTTAGCTGTTAACTTTACATAAGTATTTTACTCTCCACAACTTTAAATATGCCTTCAAAGAATCTCAGAGTGTTAGAAATTCCAGACTGGGAAATCTAGTTTAAAGTGCTACAATTTTTTTATACGTTAAAGATGCAATGAAATCTAAGTAATAAAAGATATTCAAAAGTTAAAGATACATAATTTTGGGGAATTATATATGGAACTGTTTTCTTTCATGGTTAATCTATAGTTGAGTAAGTAGATGCACAGATTAGCTACAATGATGTAGCTGATTTTATTTACAAATTCCTTTAATTTATATCCTCCCAAAGAATTGCCTATGTAGACAGATTAATAATTTTTAAGCTTTTGGGTAATTTTTAAAGGTAATACTTTGCATAGCATTTAAAATTTTTAATTTAGAATTAACTTATTTTCCTCCAAGGTGTTTTTTCTTTGTTAGTTTTTAGTACTTTTTTTTTTATAGAAGTAAAGTTAGTCTGAGGTATATGTTTAAATGCACAAATTTTGAGTTATAATTCTTTTTGTCTTTTAATTTTCAGTTTACGCTGAGTAATATGTAGAGAGAGAAGAAAGAATGTTTTTGAAAGTAAAAAATAATTTTTAAGTTTCCCCAGGTTCTATTTCATCTGATTTTTAAAATTTATTTTCAGGTAACGGTGGAGAATTTTTTGCGGGTATTAACTGGCAGGATCCCACCTAGTACTCCTCGGTCAAAACGTCTTCTTTCTGATGACAGAAGCAATATTCTAATTTATATGACAGGTAATTCCATAATTTTTGAGATTTTTATGGTAGAATATGTTGAAACTCTTTTTGAAAAGAAATCCACATGGAAAGAAATTTAAATACATTACATGATTTTTGGTTAAAATAGTTTGTCATGTAGGTCTATTTTCCCATGATATAGAACTACTTGAAATGATATTTGAAAACAGTATATCATTTTGTGTTGTTTCTTATTTTCTTATCTCTATATTTTTTACTATTGCCCTGGTAAAGTTTATCACCTTTTACATAGTATCCTGCTATAGCATCCTATAGTTTTGTTTTCCTGTGAATCATCCTACTGAAGTGTTTAATAGAAATTACAGATCTGTCCCTCTTATCCTTAAAACCTTATAATAATGGTTTTCCATTGATTGAGTCTCAAATTTTAGTGTGCATAAAGATTGCCTGAATGTAGATACTTAGGCCTTTTTCTAAAATTCTTATTCAGTTTTGGTCTGGGGTGGGGTTCATGAAATTGTATTTTGAATATACTCCCCAGATGTGAGATATAGTAGTCTTTTAACTATACTTTGAGGAATTTTGGAGATAAAGTACTCCATAATATAATATAGTTATAATGTACATTATATATAATAGTATATAATATATATTATGATTTAGTCATATTATTTAATTTCAGTCTTAGTTCTTACACTTTTCCTAATTCCCTTCTAAGCACTTGACTGTTCTGTCCTCCAGACATTTATTTAAGCTGTTGCCTTTGCTTATGGTGTCCTTTCAATCCGCTTTGCCTACCTGATTACTCCTTATCTTTTTAGTGTTAGCTCAGGAGTCACTTTCTTCAGTGATTTCCTTTCTAAGTTCAGGGTGACTTAAGTCCCCAATTTCCTGGGACAATTGTATTAATATAATAGTTTATGCCTATTATCCAAGTATAATTATTAATATCTCCTCTTTTCTCCTTCAGAAGTGTCCTGGTATGAATAATGCATCTGTAATTAATTGCTCTATACAAAAACACTTTTCTTCTTGGCTAGTGTGAGCTCTTCTCTTTGTACTCTTATATTAATTCTTAGTTTCTATCATAGCATTTAACTTATTATTCCTTTCTTGTTTGGGTATCTATTGCTTTCACTGTACTTTGAATTCTAGGATATCATTGATTATGTTTTTCCTCTATCACCATTGCCTATCTTATAGAAGTAGTCAGTAAATATGATATTGATAAAAAGATGTAAAATAAAATTTTCAGAAGACTTTCCATTCACCTGATGATAAATAAAGCAGATGAGAATGATTCTTAAATGTCACATAGCAGGGCAGTTAATGATCCCTACTTAGTGGCTTAATCTATTATGTTGCATTTACTTATAACTTTCAAAACTCAATTTATAAACTTTATAAATTAATAAACTTAAGGAAGTCAGGAAAATTTTCATTTTACTTTATCTGTAAGTTACAAGAAATTTTCAAGCTTTTGTGGCAAATAAAGTGAAATGCAGTTTTGTAGCTTAGCTTTATTTGTTGTACTACGTTAAAGAATTTATTAGTTTTTTTTCATATTCTCTTGTTATTCTTTTAGGATAATATCAGGCATGGAACAAATTCTAGTAGTTTAAGATAGGGTTTAATAAACTATGGTCAATGAAGTGGCTGCCTGTTTGGAAATAAAATTTTATTGGACCACAATTGCATCAATTTATTTACACATCAGGCAGCTTTCAAACTACAATTGTGACAGAGATCATATGGCTCACAAACCTAAAACATTTACTACCTGATCCTTTTACAGAAGAAAGTTACCAACATCTGGAAGAGAATAGGAAGGTTAATAATTATGATAATATGTTAATAAAAATGATAATAACTAATGATTATTGAGGCTTACTGTATATCAGGCAATATTCTAAATCATTGTGTATATCGAACTCATTTCATTCTCACAGCAGCCCAGTGACTTAGGTGCTGATATTCAGGGCTGCCATATATAGTTGTGTGAGTTATAGAGTGCACACAAGCATCTGGCCAGGGGTTAAGTGGGAGCTGAAATCTAGTATGTGTTTATACTTACTGAACTGTGTGCCCTGGCACAGGGTTGTATCTAACTGGAGAAGGGAGTTTTTCCCCCTTTCCTCCCACAAAGGCATAGTCACTAACTATTAATACTTGTGAGTTCACAGCGCTGCATATATCTGGGGGGAGGGACACTAAAATAGACAGTTTTTTCTACTTTGATGCCCAGTGGAGATACCTTTTAAAAATCTGTACAAAGGAGCTGTGTAAGCAAGCTAATAATGTTCTTGCTAATACATTTCTCACTCTGCAGCTAAGGAAACTGAGGCATAGAAAGATTAAATTATCTGCCTAAAGTAACACAGTCAGTAAGTGGCATAGCTAGTGTTCAGATCCAGCAGACTGGCTCTCGCATGCACACTAAATATCACAATCTTCTGGTCTTCTCTGTGGTAGTAAAAACATTAATTTTTAGGTGAGAACTATGCTTTCTAGTAGTGATAGCATTCTAAGTATATACTGTGAAGACTACTAGCATACCATGGGATTAGCTAGTGTCTTCAACTTCTTTTCACCAGAAATATTTGCTTAGTATTTAAAAAGCTTTTATGCATGGAAACTCATTTCTGAGGTCATAATGGAGCCAATGAAAGATTGTAAATGTAGGTTTCTGGAATTGAATTATAGAAACACTCTTAATATGATATTATATCTGCTATTTTTTATATAGTCTATCCTTTTTTAAATTGTATAATAGAAAATTAAATTTACTTGTTTCACAGTATTTTAGAGTATAAAATAATAAGTGATGTTGAAATATTGCAGTGAATGAAATAACTATATCTACACATATGCAGCTGACATTTAAAAATGTATCTATTTTACTTTTTGACTTTTTTACAAGGACATGGTGGGAATGGTTTCTTGAAATTTCAAGATTCTGAAGAAATTACCAACATAGAACTTGCAGATGCTTTTGAACAAATGTGGCAGAAAAGACGGTAATTAGCAAATGGCTTCTTTTCATAAGATATATTGATACCTGATTTTTGCATGGTTAGTAGATTTATGATTTTTATTTTATGAGATTTTAATTTATTTTAATCATTTCTTCCATGCTTTTAAATTTATATTGGTTATTACCACTGAACGGAGGTTTTTTGTTTAAATTAAATTAAAAATTTTTTTTTTTTTTTTGAGACAGGGTCTTGCTCGGTTGCCCAGGCTAGAGTGTAGTGGCCTCATCATAGCTTGCTGCAACCTGAAATTCCTAGGCTCAAGTGATTCTCCTGCTTCAGCCTCTTGAGTAGCTGGGACTACAGGTGGGCACCACCATGCCCAGCCAATTTTTTTTTTTTCTATTTTTTTGTAGAGATGGGGTCTCACTATGTCGTTCAGGCTGGTCTTGAACTCCTAACCTTAAGTTATCCTCCTGCCTCGCCTCCCAGAGTGCTAGGATTACAGGCACGAGCCACCATGTCTGGCTATGAACTGAGTTATTTTTAAATGAAAAACTAAGCATTAATATATAACATGAAAAAAGCTAACCTTTTAAGATCACATCTCATGTTAATTAGCATCCTTTTTAGAGGAAATAAGAGTCTCTCCAACCAAATTTCCTATTATTTATGGAGATTATGAACATTTGATTATTTTTCAGCTTGTACCTGTTCTTCCTAGCTCATTCTCTTTTGGAAAAAAATCACTGCAATTATGATTAGCATAAAACTTGGGACTTAACTCACATTAAGAATGATAAATTGTTAGTAATCCTTGGTAAGCATTCCTTTAGTTGGAAGTTTTCATATATATGAATGTAAGTGAATTTAAAGCAGCAATAGAACTATTTTTAACTTGATTACCTTCAGTAAACACTTATGGGCTGCCTTCTATACATATGGCACAAAGGGGAATATGATGCTTATTGTCTTCAAAGTGTTTAAAATCTAGTGGAAAAGAGATATATGTGTACAACTGTGCTACAAAATAAATATTATAAATGTTGAAATGCAAGCATAAGCAGAATGCATGGAAGTGTTGAGGAGAAAGCAAGTCTATAAGGTAGATTCTGTCATTATCTTCATTTTTGCAAATGAGTAAACTGAGGCACAGATAGATTTAGTAATTTATCAAACTTTATACAGCTAGTGGTGCCAGAGCTAGGATTCAGGTCCAAGTGGTCCAATTCCAGAGCTTGCTCTCTTGTTTACTATACTGCCTCTCATAACTTTAGATATTTCTGAGCCTTAGGGCCCTCCACAGATATTGCCTCAGAACAAATATGTCATATTAATTGTGACTCCCATCACTTTTTTGGATATTGTGGTCAAGATTAATGCTTTCTTTTCTAGGTGCAATGTTAGCTGTTTACCTAGACCCAGTGTCTGAAAAAAAACTTCCCAGAAAATGTGTCTCCTTCCTACTTTTACCTTCACCAGCTAGCCTGCTTATTAGACAGTAGATATTGGATTATGTTATTCTTTCATTAAAAAAACAAAAAGCTTTGGTGGCTTCTCCAAACTTATAAGATCCACACTTTATATGGGAGTCTTTAGAAATTTACCCTACTCTAAGTTTTTGAAAGTAATTTCCTCTGATTCTCTCAATCCTAACTACTTAGAACTATTCCAAAACATTTATACTTTTTAAAATTAGGTGCTTTTTCCTACTGGAACATTTCCTACTGGAATGTTCCTTTCCTTTCTCTGTTATATAAAATAATGTTCACTCTTCATTGCTTATGTCAGGCATCACCTTTCTCAGACTTGCTTTTCTTTGCAGTTTCCTCTATTCCTTTCTTAATGCTCGTGTAGCACTTTGACTTTATAAGACAATAAGGTTCATGAGGGCGGGGATTATTGTATACCCAGCATAGTGTCAGGCACATTGTGGGCACTCAATATATGTTTGTAATACTTATCACATTCCAATTGAGTTATATGTTTTATCTGCCTTCCGATTAGATTTAAAGCTCTTTGAGTATAGTAACTAAGTCTTATTTTTTTTTCCTGAACCTAGTCAGTTTCTAGGGCAGCATGGGTGAAAAATAAGTGTGTGTTGAATTAAATTTTCATTTGGATTCTGAATCATGTGGCATAGACAAGGGAGGAAGAAAGAGGTGGGGCAGCTAGTTTGTGGCATAACAACTAATCCCTGTTGAGGTGGTTTCCTTGGACAGGTTTATACTTTTAACTTTTCTAATGTCAAATTTCTATTGGAGATTCTACTGAAAATTCTCCAAATTTTAGCTAATGCAATGGCTAAGATATGATTTAAACATCTTATATTATGGAAGTATTGTAGAAATATTAGTCAATGTGTGATTAACAATGTGATTCTTGTCAGAGATATTATCACTTTTCTTTCAGGTACAATGAGCTACTATTTATTATTGATACTTGTCAAGGAGCATCCATGTATGAGCGATTTTATTCTCCTAACATAATGGCTCTAGCAAGTAGCCAAGTAGGAGAAGATTCACTCTCGGTAGGTACATTTTCTCCATTTGTAAACTGCAGTATCTTTGGAATGTGTAGACATTTCAGAAATCACTTATATGTTTTATGAATCTGTTATTTCATATTCTTAGACTTTTTAACACATTAGAAGGAAATTTTGATTACATTTTAAACATTTTGTTACAATGATGCTATTAGACATATACTTTTTTTTTTTCTTTTCATAGCATCAGCCTGATCCTGCTATTGGAGTCCATCTTATGGATAGATACACATTTTATGTCTTGGAATTTTTGGAAGAAATTAATCCAGCTAGCCAAACTAATATGAATGACCTTGTAAGTATTCGCTTGATTTTATTATAGCACATAGGTATGCTAACTATAACGTGAAAAATGAAGTGTATTAATCCCTTTACTCCTAGAGGGTACTGTTTTATATGTTGAATTGTGGCCTTTTAAATTGTTTTGAATCTACCTTTATATTAGTATTTTTCTTTGTCATAAGAGTCTTAAAGCTTTAGCCCAATAACTTGCTATTCTTGAGGTACTTTCTTGTTTTCCTTTATTTGCTCATTCTCTTTTCTTTACCAGAAATGTAATTTTTTTTAGATTCCCCTTTTGAAATTCTACTTATTCTTTAGGGGTCAAATAAGATCATACCTCCTTCAGCAAGTCTTCCTGAGTTCTTTCCTGTTGGAATTTCTTATATTTTCAGAGGCTCTGTTGAACTATATTTCTCTTTTATAAGTTTTATCATAGTATGTCTTTTATTGACCTTGCTAATTGAGTGTCAGTCATCACTTAATTTGTAGCTTCTGGAAGAGAAGGCTCTTTCTTTACATATTTTTGTGAGCTCTACAACTTCTAGTATAATCTTTTGACATGGATTTTTGAATTTAATTCAAAATTTTTCCTGAGTTTTCTGTGTTGATTGTATCTTTTTAATTAAATCTACTTTGGAGTTGCTATTATTGAAAGTAGGCATAATAAACACTTGAAACAATTCTAGAATGAATAATTACTATGCGTCAATGACTTTCACTCTTTTTTCAATTAATTTATGCCATGTTCATTCATTCATAAAGATTTCTTGAGTGTTTGCTGAGTGCCAAATATTGGCTATCCCTAATGAAAGTGGCAGGCACTGTTCCTTCATGGAGCTTAGGAATGAAGGGGAGACTGAATAGAAAAGGTCTCTGTGCTTTAGTTCTTCAGCCAAGCTATTTTGCATTGATTACTTTTATTACATAGAAACCTTTTAGGTAAGTTTTTACCTAAAAAACTTAAGTTTTATTAAAACTTAAAGGAGTTCTACTGCAAAATTCTGAAAACTACTCTTTCAAATTTGATACAATTACTTTGTTTTGAAGATTATATATTTTGATGCTTAATAAATCTTCATATGAATTTGACTATTAAAACAAAATTTATGATGTTATTTTAACTAAGAAAATTATAATCACCTAAATTTTAATTAACTTAAAAATTTATTCTCATATTTAGATTTTACGTTGTATATTATGTAATATATGACATGATGTCTCAAAAGTTTAAAGTATATGCACTTCACACTTGTAGTCAATGGGTTTTAAAAAATACTTTTCATTGAAATTATACAACTTTGCTGCATAATTTTGCAGCAAACTACAACTTTGCTGCAAAATTATGCAGCAAAGTTGTAGTTTTTAAACTGTATTCTTTGGAGCTCTAGAGTATGTGTGGAGGTGGCTTGAGTTTATTTTCATCATGGATATAGTAAGAAAGCTAATATCTCATCTTCTCCTATTATACCTCTGTTTAAAAATTTAATGATGGCTGTTATAATCCTAGTCAATAAGAAAGATCCATTTTCTTGCAGTTTACTAGTACAGTGATTTGACATATCTCTAGATCAATTGTATAATAATATCTATTTTCTATTGGATTATATGTATATAGTAAAATTCTATCAGCTATATTCAGAGTACTATATCAGGTGCTTCAGGAGCAGCAAAATTAGAAAACCTGGTGCTTAGCCCCTTAAAAATTTACAATGTCATTGGTAACAGTTGATGAGCACATTTATAAAGTATTACGTGTTATATGAAGTCTCTGGATCCTCCAGGTAATGTTCTTGCCATGTGCGTTTATTATACTTTTACTATTGCACTATAGTTGTTTATATCTGTGATATTTCCATATCTTACTATTCACAGAACCTAATACTTGTAGATGCTCATTGAATGTTTACTGAGTGAAAGAAGGAACATAACAACAATGCACATTTGTATGGTTCCTTTAAATATATCGGGATTAGTGATTAAATTTTTTATTGGAAGAGGTAAGTTTTCAGGCTTGAAGGAAGAGAAGAAAGAAATGTAGGATACTATTAGAGTATGAACTGCAGATGCACAGAAATTGGATTAATAGATGATTCTTATTTTTGGTAATAAACATATGCCCTGGCTAGAGTGTGGACATTCTGTATGCGAAGGGAATTATTGAAAATTAAAGTGAGTAATAGAGGGCCTGTGAGTCATTGTGTTGCTTAGGCTAAGGAAATCAGAAATTTATGATAAACAAGAAAGGAAGGAATGATTTCATAATAAGTGGAAGTATATTTCTTTTAGCAGTAAAGAAGAAGATAATACTATTTAGTGTTTCCCAAGCTCATTTGACTCTGCTTTTTCTGTTTTCTTCTACTGGTACCTAATAAAGCCCATCAAGTGGCTCATACATGAACGAATGCCTGAGAGGCCTTCAGTATACCTGAGACTTCAGTTTTATCCTTCACATATCCTGTGCTTCATCCAAATTAAGTCATTTGCTTTACACATCTCTGAAACTGCTCCTTTATCAGGAATGTTCTTATTTTCCATCTGTAAATCCTGCTTTTCCTTCCAAAAAATAGCTTAAATCCCACTATCTCCCACTATCTTTTTCCCCATCCTTAAACTATAAGAAGTTTATCCTCTTCTGAAGTGGAACCTGTCGTCTTTTTTCTGCCTTGTTATGTTTATTCGTCTCTAACTAGGCTTAAATCCTTGAGGACAGGACCATATCTTATTAATCTTTATATCCTCTATGGGATGTAGCAGTGTGACCTATATGTAATGGACACTTTTTATGCTTTCCTGAGTGAATGAATATGTGTTCATCCTTGGTAATTCACTGATGTGGAATATCAAGGATAAGATTAACACAAAAATTATTAAGACATCTGTTTTGCAGCAAAGTTGTAGTTTTTAAACTGTATTCTTTGGAGCTCTAGAGTATGTGTGGAGGTGGCTTGAGTTTATTTTCATCATGGATATAGTAAGAAAGCTATTTGGTTGTAAAATGACATATAAGTTTACAGCAGAGGGCAAGGGTGATGTGCAGTAGGGAGGCTATACTTCAACTTTGCAATTCAAGGCAGCTCTACTTTAATGTATTTTACATATTGGGCTACCATATAATCTTTTATTTGAATTCAAAGTTTAAATCAAGGGTCATGATTACAAAATGTTTAAAAACCACTATAGTAGAGTACCCACTGAGATGAATATAGACACACAAAAAAGCAATTCTATTGTCTTAGTGTTGAGTGTGAGCTCTTGGAGGATTTAAGGGTTCAGAATATACTTTGTAGCATATGATTCAAGAAAGGGATTGTTTTTTCCTTCCATGGCCGCTTCCTTTTTTTAATCACTGTTCTAATGACTGTGTAGTTTTCTTAGAATGCCAAGCATTACAATAGGAATGAAACTTTAATCTTTAGAACTAGTAGCTTCTTTAGGTTGGGAGAGCTTTATAAACACACTATAGTCTATTATATTGTGTTACTGGATTTAATAAAAATTGTGTGTAGGTAAACATGTATGTATTATATTTTTTTTTTCAGTTTCAGGTATGTCCTAAAAGTTTGTGTGTATCTACTCCTGGACATCGCACTGATCTTTTTCAGAGGGATCCTAAAAATGTCCTGATAACTGATTTCTTTGGAAGTGTACGGAAAGTAGAAATTACAACAGAGACTATTAGTTTACAACAGCATTCAGAAATGGAAAGCAGGTATTTATCTTAAACTATTATTTGAATAGAATATTCTAGTTTCACAATTTGTAAATTTTTATGAAATGCTATATTAAGAGATGAAAGTTGGTGTTTATAAGTCAAATTACATATTTCCACTCAATCTTCACTTTATGTAGGCTGTATGCTTTTAAGATTTATGGGCAAAAACTTATAAATATTAGTGAGAAGCTAAAATTATGATTAGGATTATGTTAGCGTTCCAAAATACAATGTTAGTAGTGCAACTTTAGACTTGCTAAAATGAGTTAAAACTTTCTCCATAACAGACTATCTCTGAGCCATATTTTTCTGTTGAGCCTCTTGATACTTCATTAGGGAAAGGAATGAGAGGTATAAGCCAGGTACTCCCTTCTTGGGGAGTGGATTGCGTGTGAGGGAGCAATGAATGAGTGTGCATGTTTGTGAGAGAAAGAGGTTGAGAGAAGTTTGGTGACTTTGGGTATTATAAGTTTAGAAATATTTATAATGTTCTGTTTTTTTTTTTTTATCTGCCATCATTTTTAAAGGTAAAATATGTTATTAAGATTAAATAATGGCTTTGTTAATAGCCACTTTCCTGAAATATATAACAATATATTTTGCTAGATATCAAATTTTGTTATTTGTGATTGTCTAGTGCTATCTATTAGAAACTCATACTTCAGGGAACTTTCATGGATTGCCAAATGGCAATATACAAATTTTTCACAGTTTTGAAAATTTCAAAGATTGTAATTGAGCTTATGAATGTTGTAGAAATAAATTTAAAAAACTAGCACAAAATACTTTTCTAATGAAGAGTTAGAATTGATACTATTTTCTGTCTCGATATTCAAAGCCTTCAGTTTTTTCTTTTCCAATTTCCTATGGCTATTGCCTTAGAAATTATTTTGGGACAGCAGCTGAGATCCTGCAGCAATATCACTTTTACTCTTTGTTTAAATACCAGCTTTCAAATTACCTTTGTAAAATGGTAATTATACCTGAATACTTACGGTCACTATGTCTTTTTACCAAATTCATTTTATAATTTTTCTTGAACTTAAGCCTACAAAAGATAAGATTCACCTTCTCTTAGTCATTTGAACATTGCATCAATTTCCTTTGTAGGCAAGGACCATCTGTATACTGCTGTACTTATTTTTTGTTTAAGTATTTAATAATTACACTAAAAAAAAATTCAGTGGAATTCTAAGTTTCATTGTATGTTTGGGAAAATGGAATTTTGGCTGTTAAATTATCTGCATATATTAATTCAAAAGTAAAAATGTTCAGCGCCAAAGATTGTTTTAATTTAATCAAGGATAAAATTATTTTAGGTATGAAAGCCAGATGCCAAGCACTGTTGAATTAGAGCACCCTCTAGTGTTTGTAAATAAATTTTATTTATGATATTGCTATTTACCAGATGGTTTCCTAAGACAAACAGGCTTTATGCAATTGTTAATAATTTATGAAAATTAAGTTTCCAGTGTGCTCTAGGAATTTTTACGTGGATGCTACAAATATTATATCACATGTAGGTACTATTTACATACAAATATGAATGGGAATCAGAAGTTTAGAGAAAAGTATATCATAAGAGATAAGATATGACAAAAAACTTTTATTAAGGAAATTATAGGCTAGAGTGTATTTGTATTTTTTCAAATATATAAGTTAAAAATATCAATATAATGTTATTAAAATTAGCAATTATACTTTTCAAAATATTACTTTCTATATATGCTAAGGAAACAATGGAATCCATTGGTTCAGATTGTCCATATTTTATATTTTATGTAGTAGAGTACACTAGACCATAATCAGATATGATGGATAACATTAGTATATAAAACCAACTGGGAGCACCTATATGATATAAGAATTGTTTTTTAATGTCTTTTGAAACTTAGATATATTAAGTAAGATAAAGTCATATGGTTAATAACAATACTTTATTTCTGCATATGTCTTACTAATTGTGTTATAATTTATTTACAAGAGCAGATGAGGTAAAATAAGGACTTATTGCAATACACTTGGCTTAGATAACGTGGTTCTAAATTGCTTTTTTGGCATATACATAGGCTGGCTTTGGATAAGTATGCAAACAGTCTCTATCCTCTAGAAGCTAGTGATCATTCTATGTAGCTTACTAGTTTTGTGTCTTTTTTGTATTGGGAAGATAGCCTTCAGGTTGTGAATGTAAAAATATTGCATATTTTACTTTTATCAAATTTGTAGAAGTCTAAATTCTATAGAATTACCTTAGGAAAAAATGGAATCTAGGACTTTATGAACTATAAACACTTAGTTTTTATCTTAGTGGGCTAGAAGAAATTTTGCGTTAGACCCTAAATTTAGGTACTAGACTCTCAATTTTTCATTGTAATTTTATTCTGTAATACTGGAATTTCCTTCTCTTTTAATGCAGTCTTTAGCAGTAAAAATCTGTGACTCAAGCAGGAAATTAAAGACTTGCTCTTTTCTTACATATTTCTTATATACCTCCAACATGGTGTGAATAAGGCCTCATCAAGGTCAGTTTACATTATAAACACTAGAGTAGGTCTCTTTCAGGGCTTGGTAAGGAAGTGCCCACCTCACACAGAGGAGGCAGTCAACTGCTGCCACAGCCATTAACTTCATGCTTTGTATTATATAATTCATTAGCTAAAACAGTTGGATTGTAAATAATAGAATCCAACGTGATCTAGCATTAGTCTCGTAACAATATTTATTATATAGATACTCTATGTTCTATGGAACGTAAGGGCAAGTCCTAGTAAGGGACTAGAATCAGGAACCAGAAACGCAGGCAGTGCTCTCTTCCTGTTGTTTCAGTCATTTCTTTTTCTGCTACTCTAGCCATGAAAGGGACTTAATGTGTTCATACTACTGTTCTGGAGATCTTATTTACCTTTTCTTTGTCATTTACTTTCTTTTTCTCCCCAGCTTTATTGAAGTATGATTGACAAATAAAAATTATATATATTTACGGTGAACAATGTGATGTTTTGATATATATACACATTGTGAAATAATTACTGCAATCAAGCTAATTAACATGTCTATTACCTCACATAATTATTCTTTTTTTATAGTAAGAACATTTAAGATCTATTCTCAGAAATTTCCAATGCAATACATTATGATTAGCTGTATTCATTTATGGGTTATTTGTTTTCTTACTATTGAGTCCCTTATATATTTTAGATATTAATCCATTATCAGATGTGTGGTTTACAAATATTTTCTCCCATTCCATATGTTGCCTCTTCATTGTGTTGTTTGCTTTGCAGAAGATTTTTAGTTTAATACGGTCCCATGTTGTTTATTTTTGCTTCTTTTGCCTATGCTTTTGGTGTATGTACAGGAAATTTTTGCCCAGATCAGTGTCACAAAGCTTTTTTTAAAATGTTTTTTTTGTAGTAGTTTTATAGTTTTAGGTCTTACATTTAAATCTTTAATACATTTTGAGTTGATTTTTTTATATAGGGTATGAGACGACAGTCCAATTTCATTCTTTAGTATGTGGTTATCCAGTTTTCCCAGCACCACTTATTGAAGAGACTTTCTTTTTCATATTGTGTATCATTCTTGGTACCTTTGTTGAAGATCAGTTAACTGTAAATGTGTGGATTTATTACTGGGATCTCTATTCTGTTCCATTCATCTATATATCTGTTTATTTATTTTTTTTGCAAATACCATGCTGTTTTGACTACTATAGCTTTGTGTAGTATATTTTGAAATCAGATAGTGTGATGTCTCCAGCTTAGTTCTTTTTGCTCAAGATTGCCTTTGCTATTTAGGAACTTTGGTGGTTCCATACAAATTTTAGGGTTGAGTTTTTCTATTTCTGTGAAAACTGCCATTGGAATTTTGACGGAGATTGCATTGAATTTATAGGTTGCTTTGGGTGGTATGAACATTTTAACAATGTTAATTCTTTCAGTCCATGAACACGGGATATCTTTTCATTTATTTGTGTCTTCTTTCTTTCATCAGTGTTTTATAGTTTTTGGTGTACTGAATTTACCTCCTTGGCTAAGTTTATTCCTAAGTATTTTACTTTAGTTTTTGATACTATTCTACATGATATTATTTTCTTGATTTCTTTTTTGGATAGTTCATTGTTTGTGTTCTGGAGATTTACATCTCTTCTGTATATAATATAGTCTAGACAGAATGAACTTGCTCATTCCCCATTTTAAATTCCCCAGAAGGCTTGTGATTAACCCAATTTGGGCTAAGTGCCCACTTCTAGTTTAACTGAGCAATAGTAGGGGTCATACAACATACAATTGTGGCTGTTATAGATCTATCCCATGTGCATAAAATGAACCCTCAAAAAGGGACTTGGAAGGTAGGCAGAAACTTTGAAGGGTGTTTCCATCAGCCTCATTTAATCTATATGATATTATAACTTTATGAAACAGATGTAATTTCTCCATTTTATAGATGAGTAAACTGAGGCTGAGAAAGGTTGAGAAACCTTTAGGTTTGAGAAACCTTAGGCTGAGAAACCTAAGATCACATATTTAATAGATGATAGAGCCAAGATATGAAACAGGAATACTTCATACTTCTAAGAAAAATAAAAATCTTCTTTTATTCTTTCATAATTTATCCTGAGCTACTTGGCTTGCTGTCTTTTAAGATTAACCGTTTTTCGTATCACACATATAGAAAGGGGTATAAAATATAAATGATAGCTTAATGAATTATTACAAGGCAAATAATCAGGCAACCCCCAGAAAAAAGAAGAACGATGGTAGTATACTGGAAGCTCCTGTTTGTCTTATACCAATTTTCAATCTCTACCCACTCACTCTGCCTTATAAAATTAACCACTATCTCAACATTTTTGGAGTTTACTTTTCCTGTTCATTTTAGTTTTATCTCCTAAGCCTATATCCTTAAACACTATGTTTTGCTCCTTTTACTAAGGCTATGTTTATATTAATAGAATTCATTTATATTGTATATAAGTAGTTTTTTTTTTGAGTTTTAAAAAAAATGAAGTATAACTTACTTACAGTGATATCTCCCTTTTTGGTGTACAGCTCTTAGTTCTGACAAATTAATTCTGTTGAATAATCACTATGTCAGTCCAGCACCAAAAGAAATTTCCTTATGCTCCTTTTTATCCACTCCTTCTCCATGTCCCTAGAAACCCCTGATATGTTTTCTATCCTCATAGTTTTGCCTTTTCCAGAATATCATATAGATGGAATTATACATTATATACCCTTTTGGGGCTGGCTTCTTTCACTAGCATAATGCATTCAAGATCCATCCCTGTTGTCATATCTATCAGTATTTCTTTTTATTCCTGAGTAGTATACCTGTGTGTATACCACAGTTTATTCATTCACCTATTGAAGGATATCCTATCCACCCCACCCCCCAGTTTTTGGCAATTATGAATAAAACTGCTATGAACATTTGTATCCAAATATAAGTTTTCATTTCATTTGAGCAAATACCTAAGAGTGGGATTGCTGGGCCATGAGAAAGTACATGTTTAACTTTATAAGAAACTTTCAAACTATTTTCCAAAGTGACTGTGCCATTTTTTCATTCCTACGAATAATTGTTCTACATCCTCGCTAGCTCTTGGTATTATCTTTTTATTTTAGCTATTTTAGTAGGTATATAGTAGTATCTCATTGTGATTTTCATTTTCATATCCCTGATGATTAAAGATGTTGAACATTTCATGTGCTTATTGTTTATTCATACTTACATGATATGCCTATTAAAGTCTTTTGCTCATATTTAAAAAATTGGGTTGTTTTCTTACTAAATTATAAGAGTTCTTTGTATATTCTGGATACAAAGATCTATGTCTTACAAATATTTTTTTCCAGTGTGACTTGTCTGTCATTTCCTTAGTGATGTCTTTAGTATGTAAGTCCTTCAAATTTCTTTTTCTTTTTCAAGATTATTTTGACTACTCGAGGTCCTTTGCATCTATGTAAGTTTATGAATGAGCTTGTCAATTTCTAAGAAAAAAAAAAAGAAAGAAAAAAGCCTACTGGAATTTTGATTGGGATTAGATTGAATCTATATATCAATTTGGGTATTATAGATAGCTTAATAATATTGAATCTTCTAATCCATTAATACATTTCTACAGTTATTTAGATCTCCTACAATTTTTGTCTACATTGTTTTATAGTTGTCAGTGTAGATGTCTTCTACAATTTTCATTAAATTTATTCTTTAGTATTTTTTGATGCTATTTTTTCATTCCTTTGATGCTTAAATGTAGAATTACTACAATTGGTTTCTATATTGACACTGTTTTCTGGTATCTTAACTGATTTTGGATCAACCCAATACCAATCAAAACTCCAGTAGGCATTTTTTTTTGTAGAAGTTGACAAGCTAATTCCAAAATTTATGTAGAAATATGAAGGACCTACTATGGTATACATTATATAATTGAATTTATGGATTCTAGTCTATTTATAATGTTTACTAGGAAATTAAATCAAAAGTTAAATTTAAATGTACATATTTAGTAGAAACATCTGCTTGAGAGTTGGGTAAAATTGTGGGGAATATAAAACTTTGTGATCAAATGATTCACTGAAAATTACTCAATAGTAAATTGATATGATTATGAAACTTTATGAACCAAAATTTACCAAAATGGCTTAAATAACAATTTATAGGATTCTCCCCTACTTTTCTATATAATACTATATTTTTCAAAATGATTAATTTACTCATCAGTATAATTCTGTATTATCTTAAATATCTCACTTGGGCACTTATTTTAAATATTGTTATTTATAACCATTTGTCACTTCTGTTATTCAAGAGCTTATTAAAATGGAATGTCAAGAATTAAATGTGATTAATTTGTTTTTAAAGACACCAAAGCTAATAATTATCCATTTTGTCATTTTGCATACATATAAAGTTCTTATTGTTCCAAAATGTGTTGGTCATTTCATGGGCATTTTTTAAATCAATTTATTTCACTACCTATAATTAACAAAAACATTCATTGAGTTGATTTATGACTTTTAAGAAATTAGTGTACAAAAACAGTATAGCACAATATGGCACTATATTCCTTGTATAAAACAAAACATCTCTGAATATAAATTGATAAATATCATGCTTACTAGGAGTAGTAGTTTCCAACTAATGCTTATTAATATTTTAAATTACATCAAAACAAAATTCTAATTTAAACACTAAGCATATAGAACCTAAATTTTTTTAATTGTGTAAAGTTTAAAAATGATATGGCATTATTTATAAAATCATTAGAGATTAATCTGTTTGGATGTTTAGATAAAGAAGTTTGAATTATATGGAAAAGTAGATCATGGGACCTTTAAGTTTTCTTGCAATTCTTTGATTCTGTGTTCTGTGACTCTACTGAAACTAATTGTAATATTATTGGTCTACATTATTGACTACATTAATGTATCGACTACATTAAGCCTTAATATTCTGAATGAGTTAACAGATTTATTTAATGTCTATTATCTGATATTATATGGTATATTACAACACAGTAGTTAAAGGCAAGGTCATTAGAATCTGTGAACTCCTGAATTCAGATCCTCTGCGATTTACTAGCTATGTAATGTTGGGCAAACTGCTTGACTTTTTCTATTCTCAGTTTCTACATCTATAAAATGAGAAAAATAACTTTACCTCATGTAGTTATTAAGATAATTTTTATTTTCCTTATGAAGCACTTAATTCTGTGCCTCAAAGTACACAATGTATTGAGTATTATTGAGAGACCTTATCATATGCACTGATAAAAATTAATTATTGCCAGAATACTATTTGTACTGCATTTTTAGCAGTTGCTTAAATTATCTATTCTACTTTTGTTAATATAAACTAGTTATTTCATATCTGGAGGATTCTCATTTGTAGAAATACTAGAAAGAATTGGGAAATTGTGTTTTACCAGAAGATGGCAGTAGTATTATATATTTGTACACGTGAAACAGTAATTTTTTTAAATGCTGGAGATTGCAGTAGGTTATACCTTCAAATAAATCATGATATTTATATCTTCAGACTACTGAAAAGAGAAAAAGACTTTTAATATTGAATTGTCAGTTTCAAAAAGAATGGTAGAAATTTCTCATTATATGTAAATTGTTTTGCTTTAAGAAACCCAACAGTATGGAATTTTACCCATGAAAGAGGTAAATCTATAGGATACTTTTGAATCACCACTCTCTGACATGTTTTTAGATATTAGTTTGCATACTACTAAATACTTTACTAAGAAATTGAAGGGTCAAAAAACTTAAAGTGTGTGGTGATTATGTATTTTTAATTAGTAATGAAGATAAAGCAACCTTTATTTCTAATTTATCAGTGGGGAAAAGTCAATTCAATTTTTAAAAGAGTGATTTATATATAATACTTTAGGATTATAGCCATTAGGTAAAACAAAAGGAGGATGATATTTATATTAATAATATAAATCTGTAATTCATTTCAGAACCTTCTTGCACCTGAATATTGATATCTTTCTCTAGGTTTGGAAAATTCTCTGTTATTATTTCTTTCAATAAACTTTCTACCTCAGTATCTCTCTCTCTCTACCTCCTCTTTAGGGCCAGTAACTCTTAGATTTGTCCTTTTGAGGCTATTTTCTAAATCTTATAGGTGTCCTTCATTCTTTTTTATCATTTTTTCTTTATTCAACTCTGACTGTGTGTTTTCAAATAGCCTGTCTTCAAGCTCACTAATTCTTTCTTTTGCTTGGTCAGTTCTACTGCTGAGAAAATCTGATGCATTTCTCAGTTCATCAGTTGAATTCTTAAGCTGTAGAATTTCTGCTTGTTTTTTTTTTTTTATTTCAATCTCTTTGTTAAATTTCTCGGATAGGCTTCTGAAGTCCTCTGTGTTGTCTTAAAGATCATTTTGCTTCTTTAGGAACAGCTATTTTGAATTCTTTGTCTGAAAGATCACCTATCTCCATCACTCCAGGATTGGGCACTGGTACTTTATTTGGTTCGTTTGGTGAGGTCATGTCTTTCTGGATGTTCTTGATGCTTGTAGATGCTTGTTATCTGGGCATTAAAGAGGTATTTATTTTAATCTTCCCAGTGTGGGCTTGTTGGAACCCATCCTTCTTGAGAGGACTTTTCAGATATTCAGAGAGAATTGAGTGTTGTGATCTAAGTCTTTGTGGTCATTGCAGCCATATCAGCGCTGGGGGTGTCCCATGCCCAGTAATGCTGTGACTCTTGTAGACTCCTGGTGGTACTACCTTGGTGGACTTAGGTAAGATACAGGAAAACTCCCTGGATTACCAGGCAAAGTCTCTCACTCTCTTCCCTCACTCTTTGTGCTGAGCTGTTGGAATTGGAGGAGGAGTGACATGGGCACTCCCTCATGGCCCACCAGTGCTAGGTCATACCTGAAGCCAGCCTGGTTTCACCCAAAGCCAGTGGTGGCTGTTGCCTGTCTACCTCTGAGGTTTATTCAAAGCCCAAGTGCTCTTTAGTCAGAAGGTGGTAAATCCTGCCAGGACTGAGTCCTTTCCTTCAGGGCAGCATGTTTCCGTCTGGCCTAGAGTTGGTCCAGAAATACCATAAAATAAAGCACCAAGGAGTTTGCTTGGTGCTTTATTTTACTGTGGCTGAGCTGGTACTCAAGTTGAAAAACAAAGTCCTCTGAGCTCCTCGTTTTCCTTTCCCCAAGTGGAAGAAGACTCTCCCTGGATCATACTGCCTGGAGGAATGAGAGGCACTGGGTTGGCGGTAGCTGCTGGTGTCTCTCTGAGTCACGTGCATCCAAGTCCACTAGTTCCAAGCCAGCACAGCCGCAGGAATTGCCCAAGGACTGCAGCAGACTGCCTGATGAATTTAGTCTAGGCCCCAGGCTGCTTTTTGTCAGCTGGTGGTGGGTCTAGCTCAAACTTGGTTTTCATGGTGGAGGATTTCCTTCTGGCTGGGCTGGTCTAAGTGCTTCCTCCATGGGCACCGGCAGATTTCTGCCCTGTGCTGTGTTCCCTTGTGCCAGGGTGGCTCTGTGCTAGCAAGTTAAAACTGAATATAAGAAATCCCATTTTCACCTTAGATGTAAAAATACAACTTGACTTTAATGGCCTTTGATATTCATAGTTCAAATTTCATCAGAAGGAAACATTTCTCAATAAAAAAGAATATCCTGTAATATTCAGAATGAAATGCAACATTTCACTTTTCCCAGAATAAGAAATTAATATAAATGAATTAAAGAGATGATTTGAAGTTAATAATTAAGAATTATCAATTGACTTCACGTTTGCAATTGTTGCTGACTTGACTTTTCTAAAAACTCATCTGTTCTAAGACACCTAGACTCTATAAATGTTCAAAAAAGCACTTTTAAATACTTAGCTGAATTGCCAAGAAAGTAGATGTGTACAGACAAACAACATGGTTTGATGAATAGTATTGCTAGCTCTTTAAAGATTGAACTAGAACTGGTAGAACACCCTTATTCAGTGGAAGGGACTACACAGGTTCAGCTTCCTGTAGTGACTTTGGATGGTAGCAAACATGTAACTTCCCGAGCAGTTGGCAACAAACTCAGATTCTTAGTCTCCTTTTGCAAGGCCAGCTTAGGTTTACTGTTAAAAAAGAGTATCAATGTGTGTAGTTCCTTTCCTGGTTAGGGTTCTCACATGCTTTAGGGTTGTAATTTCCTTCTTGGTCCAACTCATGATAGGTCCAACTGTACCTTGATTCAAATAAGCCTGTTAGGAAACCATGTGCCTTATCCCCATTTATCTGAGCAGAAAGTATTTGCAGGAGCGCATTGCTGAACAGTGGCTCTCAATAGGAAGCTCTGCTTGGCTCAACAATAGGGAAATTGGGGAAAAATATGCAAGGAGCAAAACCCCAACTGCTAAGGGAATGTGGAAGGCAAGGCTGCCTAAATAATAATTACTGATATAGAAACATAGTTTAGAGTAAAAATATGTTTTGTGAGAGGATAGGAACAAAAGACTATGAGTCTCTTTGTTATGGATAGTTGGGCTTAAGACCTCTGTGTAAAAAGCTTTACCCTCAATCAAAGAGTAGGCTGAAATAAAAACTAGCAGCTTTTAGAGGAAGAAAATGTGGAAATTTCTCTGATTTGCTTTGGCTTCAGATGGGAAAATGGAGAAGAGGCTTTTTTGAGAATGTATAAACACAGTCATGCTCTCACATGACTTAGGGTTGTAATTTCCTTCTTGATCCAAGACATCTTAAGTTGAGAAATTCAGTTGAAATGATACTAGGTTGATAGCAACCCAAAGCAAGGCAGAAGCTAATTCAAATTATATTTTAAGGAATCACTCTCAACGAAGCTTCCTCAGACTTCTCTCAAGTTAAGGTCAAAGATGTGCTAATGTTCTTCAACTGCAAATAAGTTTGAGAAAATAAGCTACCATGAGAGTATTTGTTTTCTACTGCTGTCATAACAAACTGCCACAAATTTAGCAGCATAAAACAACAGCCATTTATTATCTCACAGGGTTTGTAGGTCAGAGGCTGGGTATGGATTAGCTGGGTCCTTTGCCTGGAGTTGAATGGAAAAAGAATGTCAGGCAATCTGAGGCTTGAGGTCCTCTTCCCAAGCTCACTTGTTTTTGACAAAATTCAGTTCCTTGCACATGTGGGGTTGATACACCATTTTATTCCATGTGTCAGCCGAGAACCATTCTTAGCTCCCACAGGCTGCCATAGGTCCTTCCCTCCGGCCCCCACCATAGGCAGTTCTCAGTATCTTTATTTGCTTCTTTAAAGCCAGCAGTAGAATCTCTCAAACTTTGAATCTCTCTGCCTTTAGGAAATGGCATGACCCCTTTTAATGGCTTATCTGATTAGATCAAGCCCACTCAAGATAGTCTCCTTCTGATTAACTCATGTGAACTATTTTGGGACCTTAATTACATTTGCAAAATTCCTTTACTTTTGTCGTATAACATAACTTTATGGTAGGAGTGAAAGCCATCATACATTCACAGTCCTATGTTTGCTTAAGGAAAGTGGATTATACAGGGCACAAACACCAGGGGATGAGACTCTTGCAGGCCGTCTCAGAATTTCACCTAGCACAATACAGAAGAATGAAGAGAATTATACCTGCAAGAGCATTAGATATTTGAATTATCAGATACAAAGTATGAAATGACCATTTAAATTGCTTTAAAAAATAAAGGAAATGAAGACATGCAGAATGATTACAAGATGATTAAAAAAATGATGAGGCATATTTGAAATAGACTAAAATAGAATTTCTATATTGGAAAAATACAATTATTCAAATTAAAAATTTAATGAAAAGGTTAAATAGTACATGAATTATCTAGTTGTTAACACATAACACGCCATTCCAAAACCTAATGTCTTTAAATAATAACCATATATTTAGCTTATGATTTTGAGAGTCAACAATTTAGGGTGGGCTCAGCTGCATGGTTCTTCTAGGTTATGTTGGGCTTTCTCAGAATTTGTGGTCATCTCTTGGGTGAATGTATGGCTTCTGATCTTGGCTAGACTACTTCATATTTCTGGGGCTTTTGATGTTGAATCAGCTCCCATGTGGTCCCTTATCCTCCAGGAAATTATCTTGGGCAAGTTCACACGGCAGAGGTAAGGGTCCCAAAAGTTGGCAGGACCTCTTGTGGCCTAGATTTGGAACTAGAGCACTGTTATATTTGTTGCATCCTGTTTTACAGAGGGAAAACAAACCCAACCCAAATTTGAGGGCTAGAGAAATAGATTATAGCTTTTGTTAGAAAGAGCTATGAAGTCACATCACAAAAAGTATGGATAGATACAGGAAGGAGTAAAACATTTTAGCTATTTTTGTCAGAACAGGCACAATTGAAAGGAAGATTAGGGAGATGGAAGATGATCTGAAGAGATACCCCAATGTGATACCCCAAATATGGACAAAGGGATTGAAAGTAGGTAATATAGGCTATGAGGCATGAAGGTAATATTAAAAACTGTTGACTATGTCTGATTAGAGTTCCAGGGAGAAGAAAATATAGAATGAGCAAAAGGCATTCAAAGAGATAGTGGATTATACTTTTGCATTTTGAAGGTAGTTCAACAAATCCAAAGCACAATAAACACACAGAGTTTACACTTCACGCTGCCATTTTAGAACCCCCCCAAACAAAGAGATTTAAATCAGCCAAAGAGAAAAATACTATCTACCAATAGGATAACAACTGTGTTGACAGCAAACATCTTAATAGCAATAGTAGAAACAAAAAGATACTAGAGTAGTATCAGTAACATACTGAGAGAAAATAACTATCAGCTTATAATTTATTTGCTAGCTAAACTACCATTAAAGAATGAACAATAGAGCAAGACTCTGTCTCTAAATAAATAAATAAATATTAAAAGAATGAACCAAAAAGAAAGGTACATTTTTAAACATCCGAAAGCTGAGAATGTTTTGTATCAATACGCCTTTAAATATTTTTTTTTTTTTTTTGAGACAGAGTCTCACTCTGTTACCCGGGCTAGAGTACCATGGTGTCAGCGTAGCTCACAGCAACCTCAAACTCCAGGGCTCAAGCAATCCTTCTGCCTCAGCCTTCTGAGTAGGTGGGACTATAGGTATGCACCACCATGACCAGCTAATTTTTTCTGTATATTTTTAGTTGTCCTGCTCATTTCTTTCTATTTTTAGTAGAGATGGGGTCTCCTTTTTGCTCAGGCTGGTCTCGAACTCCTGAGCTCAAACTATCCTCCCACTTCAGCATCCCAGAGTGCTAGGATTACAGGTGTGAACCACCACACCTGGCCTGTATCAATACACCTTTACTTAAATAACATCTAAAGGGTTGTACTTCTTTTTTTTTTGAGACAGAGTCTCGCTTTGTTGCACAGGCTAGAGTGAGTGCCGTGTCATCAGCCTAGCTCACAGCAACCTCAAACTCCTGGGCTCAAGCAATCCTACTGCCTCAGCCTCCCGAGTGGCTGGGACTACAGGCATGCGCCACCATGCCCGGCTAATTTTTTCTATATGTATTAGTTGGCCAATTAATTTCTTTCTATTCATAGTAGAGACGGGGTCTCGCTCTTGCTCAGGCTGGTTTCGAACTCCTGACCTCGAGCAATCCGCCTGCCTTGGCCTCCCAGAGTGCTAGGATTACAGGCGTGAGCCACCGCGCCCGGCCAAGGGTTGTACTTCTTGAAGAAGAAAAATGAACCAGAAGGGAGGTCTGAATGCAAGTAAGAATGCTGGGCTAATAAATTGATAAATTGTGAATAAATGTAAGTAAAAACTGAGTATATTTTGAAATTATGATGACAATGGTGATAATTATTTGGGAAAGTAAGATAAATCAAAGTATTAATATATTTAATAACAATGTTATGTAATTGAAGAGGAAGTGATTGCTTTTAAAGGATTCTGAAGCTTTCATTTTGTTTTAGGAAAAGGGTTGTAAATTTTAATAGCTTTACAGATAAGTATGTTATTTACATTTTGAGAATGACCAATAAATGAATAGAAATAGAGGACATAAGATCAGAAATAATATAAGAGAAAAAAATGGAATTAAAAAATCAATGAGAAGGCAGTAAAGGAGTAAAGAGGAAATATAGAAAAAACTGGACAAATAGAAATTACAAAATGAGAAGGCAGAAATAATTATAATTATGTTATTTATCATAATAAATTTAAATAAACTAATCTGAACAGTTTAAAATAGAGGTCATCATGTTAGGATAAAAAGAAATAGAACTACAGACAAAAAAACAATGATATTAAATAGCTGAAAGTAAAAGGATTACCAGACAACTACTAACCAAAAGAAAGCTTATGTAGTTATATTAATATTAGACAAAATAGACTTAAGGAAAGAACGTGATCAAGCATGAACAGGGAGATTAATGGTAAAGGTTTATCTCATCAGGAAGAGAAAAGGATGTTAAACTTTTAGTTACATAGTAATATATCCACAAAATATTTAAAACAAAAATTAACACACTTAAAAAAAGAGGTGGATAAATTCACTAAACTGGGTGTGGTGGCTCATACCTATAATCCCAGTACTTTGGGAGGCTGAGGTGAGAGGATCGCTTGAGGCCAGGAGTTTGACACCGGTCTAGGTAATACAGACAGACCTTGTCTCTACAAAACAATTGAAACCAAAAATTAGCCTGGTGTGGTGGCACGTACCTATAGTCCCAGCTACTCGGGAGGCTGAGGTGGGAGGATATCTTAAGCCCAGGAGTTCAAAGTTGAAGTGAGCTATGATTGTGTTACTGCACTCCAGCCTCAGCAACACAGTGAGACCCTGTCTCTTAAAAAAAAAAAAATTCACCATTGTAATAGAAGATTTTAATATCATATTAAAAGATCCCCCCAAAAGTTTTTAAATTGAAGGTATGAGCAACATAGTCAACAAACTCAATCTGATTTAACAATTAGAGAATAAACATTCTCTTTAAGACCAAATGTAATATTATAAATATTGACCCATACTAGGCTAAAAAAGCAAATCTTAACAACTGTAAAATGCTGGGATCTTAAGCAATATGTTTTCTAATCACAATATAATTGTTATGATCAATAGCATTGTTTAAAACGCGTATGGTTTGGAAAGTTAAAAACATACTTTGAATAATTCTTAGAATAATATAAAAAAATCAATGGAAATTTAAGAACACTCGGAACTGAGTGATAATGAAAATATTAAATATCAAAAGTAGTGGGATAAAATAGTTTGCAGCAGACTTATGAGATCTCACCAAGAACAATTATAAAAGCCAGACAAAATCATATTTTAAAAGATACCAGAGAAACACAGAAGCAATGAGGACTGAGAAGCTAAAAATCCAAAGTTGGGAAACATTCTCAGAGATGGACTAAAAATCTGTAGCTACTTCTCTCCTATAGTAATTTGCCCATTCTGGGACTAAGCTAAAGGTTGAGAATGTGGGCTTGGTCCATGCAGTGGGCCATTGCTGGGGGATAGAGAAACCAGCACAATTTTTGGTGGTTGTGTCAGGCTAACCTGAAAGAATTGTCACTCAATCACAAAAACAGTTTCCTTTTCAAGATGTTTGCCTCAATTATATAACCAATTTCCTTTTCTAAATATTTGTCAAATTCTAAAACTAAGGGAAAACTAAACTGATAAGCAAAAAACTTCTGAAAGCCAGAGCTGAATTTACTAGTCTTTTAGTACTGAATAGATAACAATCTTCAGGATGACAGTTCCCTAAGAATGTACCAGGTGAGTGTTGACAGCCTAGAGATTGTGGTGAACTGATGCTAACAATTTACAGCCACTTTTTTTCTTGGGTGTGCTTGCTGATTCTGGGTGTGGCAAAAGCAGAGGTCAGCAGACTAGCCCATGGGCCAAATTTGGCCTGCTGAGTTTTTTAAATTTTTATTGGAAAATAGCCATATTCATTCATTTAAATATTGTCTGTGGCTGCTTTCATACTGTGGCTGAGGTGATTAGTTGTGACAGAGACTGTATGGCCTAGAAAGCCTAAAATAGTTATTCTTTGGTCCTTTGCAGAAAAAAGTTGCACAACTCTGTGCTAACGGCTGAAACTCTGGGTTTGGCCTTTGATAAATGGTCACTGATGGGGACAGAGTGACCAGTACAGCTTTTGGTAGTTCACTGAGATTGGAGTGCCAAATTCTGAAGCTGTTTAGGACAACAGGCCAAAAATCTAAGCCAGAGACCTTTGAAAAGCATAGTGGAATTTCCTGTAGTCTTAGTCTCTCTGTGTTGAGGAGAAAAAGACCTGCCAAGCTTTTAATTGAAAACCTTGAAGGGCTCCACCATTAGAATAGAGACAAATTCAAGGTGTAATGAATGAATCTTATCAAAATTGTAAGGCGATCTGAATTCAGCTCAGTCCCTCAATGAATTAAAGTGACCAGAACACCACTCTTAACTGCTCAGCAAAGGAAAGCAAGGATCTTCTCAAGTGGAAAATAGCATTGTCTGTAGCTTTTAAAATTTTTCTAAGTATACAGTGTCCTACACACATCAATCAAAAATTAGAACTGCACTATGACCATATATCAAGAGGGGAAAAAAATATATGTATATATAGAAGCAGACTCAGAAGTGATCAGAATGTGGTGTTAGCAGACAAGAACTTTAACTACATTTAATTTGTTTAAGAAAATAGGAAAAATATTCCTGTATTTTCTATATCCTCTTGAAAAGACGGGAAATTTCACCAGAGAATATGAGTATATCCAAAATAATGAACATTCTAGAATTGAAAAATACGGTATCTGAAATTAAGAACTCAATGAATGGCTGATCAGCAAATTGGATACAGAAGAAGATAGAATTAGTGAACTTGAAGATAATGCAATAGAACATCCTTAAACTGAAGCACAGAAAACAAATAGAACAGAGAATAAGAGACACATTAGACTCAGCGAAACAGTCCAACTTGTGTAATAAACAGCATCCCAAACTAGAGAACAGACTGAAAATAGGGAAAAAGGAGCAATATTTAAAGAGATAACAAGTAAAAATTTTCCAAAACGAATGAAATATATCAAACTATAGATTTAATAAAACTCTGTTAATCCAAAGCAGAATGAATAGAAATAAAACCACAACTTGGCACATCATAATAAAAATGCTGAAAAATCATAGACAAAGAGAAAAATCTTAAAAGCCCACCACAGAAGAAAAGGCACATTATCTTTAATACTGACATAAACCATGGGAACCATAAAACAATGAAATGATATGTTTAAAGCGCCAAAGGAAGGAAAACTTCTAACCTATCATTCTATATACAACAAAAATATCCTCCAAAAATGAAGGTGAAATAAAGATGTTTTCAGACCAAAAAAAGATAGCATTTGTTGACATTGCCCCAGAAATGAAACTAAATGGAATTCTTCAGCCAGAAAAAAAGGGAAACAAAAAAATTCAGTAAGGAATGACGATTACCAGAATAGATAAATACATCAGTTAAAATAATTGAATATTAATGGGACACATACACACAAATTGTCTTTTGAGTTTAAAAATACTTGTAGAATTAAAATATATGACAACAATAATGTCAAAGATGGGATAAATGGAATTAAAGTGTTGTAAAGTACTACTGTTGCTGGAGAAATGACAATGTTGATCCGTTCAATTAGACTAACAAATTAGTGTTGGGTGTTATAATGTCCAGTGTAAGTGCTACAATAATGGTAAAAATAGGTCTATAAGTTAATGGAGGCAAACACATTCAATAAAATATTTGGTTAATTCAAAAGAAGAAAGAAAAAGGAACTTCAATCAGATGGAAAATAGAAAATTGATAATAGCTATAGAGCCAGCTATATCAATTATTACATTAAATATACTTGGACCAAGTACAATATTTGAGAGAATCAAATGATCAATTTAAATTAAAAACAACTAAAAAATGTGCTATTTACATGAGACATCTTCAATATAAGAATATAAAAATCATTTGGGATGTGGCTAAAGTAATACTTACAGGGATTTAGGAAAAGAGTAATTAAAATAAATAAATCAAGCCCTCAAGTAAAAAATATTTGCCTTTTTCTCCCAAACTGAAAAAAACAGTAGGCTTAGATGGTTTTTACATGTGACATTTATCAAATGTGTGAGGCTGACATATATTAATAGAATCAAAAAAGAAAGCTTGCTACCTAACTTATTCAATTGAACTAGTATAATTTTGAAATCAAAACTAGACAAGGAGAGAATGAAAAAAAAAGATATAGCCAACCTAATTTAAGGTTACAAATCTTAGATAAAATTCAGATCCCATAATGTATAAATAAACTTCATGACCAAATAGAAATTATCTTAAAATTGTGGGAATAATTAGGATTAGAAAATATATTAATGTGTTTCATAATATCAATACATTAAATGAAAAATATTTTGTAATTATTTCAATAGTTAGAAAAATATTTAAATAAAATTAATAAGTGGAAAAATTTTTTTAAAAGGCAACATGGCTTAGAAACTAAAGGTAAATGGGACCTACCTTAACTTAATAAAGGGAATGTATCTGAAGCTAGCAGCAAACTTTATACTGTAGGATGAAACTATAGAAGCATGTCAGTGAAAGTCAGGGACAAGATAAGAATACATGCTATAATTCCATCTGTTCATCAATGCACAAGAAATCCCAACTAATGGAGTAAGATAAGAAAAAGAAATAGGAGGTATAAGAATCAGGAACTCCTCCCTTTTTTAAAATATATTTTATTTTTTTTAAATTTCAGCATATTATGGGGTACAAATGTTTAGGTTACATATATTGCCTTTGCCCCACCTGAGTCAGAACTTCAAGCGTGTCCATCCCCCAAGATGGTGCTCACCATACCCATTAGGTGTTTCTATACCCATCCTCACCTTCCCCTTCCAATCTGCCCGACACCCAATCAATGTTACTACTGTATGTGCAATTAAGTGTTGATCAGTTAATACCAATTTGATGGTGAGTACATGTGGTGCTTGTTTTTCCATTCTTGGGATACTTCACTTAGTAGAATGGGTTCCAGCTCTATCCAGGATAATATAAGAGGTGCTAGGTCACCATTCTTTTTTGTGACTGAGTAGAACTCCATGGTATACATATACCACATTTTATTAATCCACTCATGGATTGATGGTCACTTGCATTGTTTCCACATCTTTGCAATTGTGAATTGTGCTGCTATAAATATTCTAGTGCAGATGTCTCTTTTATGAATGTCTTTTTTTCCTTTGGGTAGGTGCCCAGTAATGGGATTGCTGGATCAAATGGTAGTTCTACTTGTAGCTTTTTGAGGTATCTCCATATTACTTTCCACAGAGGTTGTACTAGTTTACAGTCTCACCAGCAGTGTATGAGTGTTCCTGTTATTTGACAGATTTCAGCAACCTTTTATGATAAGAACACTTACCAAAATAGGCATAGACGGGCCTTACCTAAAAATGGTAAAGTTATATATGACAAACCCACAGCCAATATCATGCTGAACGGGGAAAAATTGAAAGCATTCCTGCTTAGAACTGGAACCAGACAAGGTTCCCTTCTATTACCATTTCTATTTAACGTAGTACTGGAAGTGCTAGTCAGAGCAATCAGACAAGAGAAGGAAATCAAGGGCATCCAAATGGGGTCAAAAGAGGTCAAACTATTGCTCTTTGCTGACAATATGATCTTTTATCTAAAAACCTCAAAGACTCTACCATGAGACTACTGGAATTGAATTTATTATATTAGCTCATTTAATCCTCAAAACAACTGTGAAGTATATAGTCATTTTACATATGACTACAGATGCAGAGATTTGTATCTTGTCACACAACTAATAAGTGGAAGTGCTAGCTGTCTGACTCCAGAAATGGTGTCTTATTCATCACTGTATTCTGCCCTTCCAAAATTTTTCATGGACCTTAACAAGCTAGTTATCAAATTCATGTGGACTAGTAAAGGAACAAAAATAGCTAAAGACATTTAGATGACTAGGGAGTGTGGGCAGTGTTGGTGGAGAGGCATTTACTCTGACACCAGGACTTTCTATGTTAAACATCTAGTTATTGAAATAATGTGATATTGGTTCATTTTAGGTAAATAAATATGCAACATATTATAACACCCCCAAAGAGAGGCTCTGATTCCCCTCCTCCCACAATACATATTATTTTAGAATTGTCTTGACTGTACAAAGGTAGCTTCCTTATGCATTGAATTTAGCTGGTTGTGTGACTATAGCTTCTACCAGACGAGGTTACTTCTGTAGTCTCAAATGAGGACTAGAGTCTGCTTTTCTGTGATTTTGTTACATCAGCTTTACTGAGTTACTTGGAAAGTATTTTTTTTTTAAACTGGTATGTGCATTTTTTATACTACATTGCAAATTGACAGTAAATAAGATACATTTCAACAGTTGGGTCATAAATTAGTGTAACCTTAGTTCTCTTGAGAGTTAACTTTCTATTCTATATCTCATATTACATCTCTTTCTCCTGGTTCACCATCTTCCATGTGCTTCTTTAAAGTAGGTTATAACCAAGTTATATTTTCATATCTTCTCTCACAAGTTTTTAAATTATAATAGAAGAACAGTGATGCAGGGAGTTTTGGAGGGGGATCTCATTTCAAGGGAGATGGTGCATTAGATTGTTTCCTCATTGCTGTATAGCTTGTCTTCACAAAAATAATCTTTAGTGACTCTTGAGACCTTTCTGGATTTGTAATAGCATTTTGTGTTTGTCCCTTTTGATCAATAAACTTGAGTTCTTTTCTCTCTTAGAGCATCTTTAAATATTCAGGTTTGTCATTATATCTTCACCACATGTTTTATCAATTACATGACTACTTGAAAATTTTTAAAAATGTAGTTAAGGAGTAATTTTTTTTCAAAGATTGTAATAAGAAATTAATTTGATTCCTCTATTATATTTCCTCTAGTTTCAAGTAATTCTTTTACACTATCATGTTCAAGAGGTTATAGTAACTATTGAGCTACTTTCCTGTTTTTTGGTATGTTTAGGGAATTTCTTCCTAATGATTTCGGATTATTCCAGATGATGTGTCTTGAATTATTTATTGATATTCTTAATGTTTAGTTTGTATCTAATATAGCACAATGTCTCTGCTTTCCTGTTCTTTTCTGGGGCAGGGTGGTTATCTAGTATTTGGAGACATACTTTGGCCTTCAGCCCACAGTAAACTATGTCATTTTATACACAAATAATCTGATCTCAATATGGCATTATAGAATAAAACCTTTATTGGAGTCAGAGATAACCTTATGTATAAGCACAGTAAATAATTGTACCGTGTTATTTCAGGAGGGCTTGGATAGCACAGAGAAAAAAGATTTTTGAGGTATTGGACATCTGTAAAAGAGAAAAAGGATGCACAAAACACAGGGGATTTTAAAGACTAAACTCATATGCTTCATAATTTGCCAGCAGTATTTTATTTATGAAGAGGATTTGGACAGTATTTTAATTGTCTTTTCATTTGAGATGGTACCATCCCTGTATTAGACCCAAAATCCTTTCATAGAATAAGCAAATTCCATTTATTGTTTTCTACAAAAAACTCTGTTAAAAAATAGTACAGAAAATTAAGGAATACACAGATTTTTTCCATGTAGAAATTACTCTCTAATTATTTAAATAAATCTTCTTAATGAAGGACCTTCGAAAGATATAATGGAAAAAAATATTTCTTTTAGGAGGGTCCTTGAAAAGACTCAAAATGTTAAATAAAAGGAATACTAAGATGACTTTAAGAAAGAGATTTTTATTATTTTTTAAGAGAAAAATTCTAGGTTACCTTAGAATGGCTGCCACATGTAAATTGAAATTAACACTTGTAGTTCTTTCTGTCTGAATTATGCCATAAGCATGGACTATGATTGATCAGAGCTCTGCCTATTGATGATTTGAAAGATGAGGCTTAGAAAGGTATGGGTGACCTTAGGTGACAGTCTTGGGAAAGTACTAATTCTGGAATACAGAATGCAAGAGGTGGGATGAGGGTGAGGTGTCCCATGGAGTCTTGGTAGTGAAAGCAAAGAAGAAAGCAGCTGAAGATAAGGGCACTATGGAAGCAAGATAGCATTTTTTTTTAAAGACAAATCCTGTCCCTCTACTGCCACAAAAAGTATAATTTATTAAAGAAACTACACTTCAGAGTAGCCACAGAAGAGGGTGCTCTTGAACTGAGAAACCTAATAAGCCAACTTGTCTTTCTCTCTCCATCACAAGATAACTTGCTATTGCTGATCCTGAAAAAGCCAATGCCGATAATTCTCAACAGAAAAAAGAAGCCAGCATCTGTACAAAGTTACTATAGGTATAAAACAGAAAATTAAAATCAAACTTTCTCAGTAAATTATACAAATACATACAAAGAATGGAAGCAAAAATAAAAAGAAAGGAATAAAAGAAAACTGCAAAACAGAGGAAGTCTGAAATGTAATACTGGAACATGAATAACCTGCACTAAACAAGCAGTTGCATTATGAAAGGATACCATGAGTTAGACATGCAAAAACTCACAGTTGAAATGGAAAAACAACAGGAAGAAGTGTGCCACAGCAACTGACTGAACTCTTAAAAGAAAGTGATGAAAAAACATAAAACTCATCTCAGAAATGAAAAGTGAATTACCAGGTACCGAAAGGAAGATAGGTATTCCAGAAATTCAGTAAGAGACGTAAAGAATAGAAATGAAAGAGTCAAGAAAATGAAACTGAAATAAGAGAGATAAAAAGAAAGCAATAGGAAAGATCCTACATATTTACTTCAACACCTAGAATTAAGAAACAAACAGAAAATTAATAGATAAAGTATTTTAAATTAGAATTAAAAACCTTTTTTGAAATAAAATGAGATTTGAATTTCCATATTGAAATATGGAAATTGAAATATGGAAATTCCAAATATGGAAATATCCAAATTTCAATATGGAAATTCAAATCCTGTCTCCTGCATACCTGGGACAATTGATCTAGAACAACCAACTCTGAAGATATGTTAGGGTGTTAGACCTTAAAATAAAAGGAGAAAAAAGGCCTTTGAACCTCTAAGCCAAAAAATAAGTAGTTTTCAAATGAAAAACACATTTAAAATGAAAATAATTAAAATGGAAAGAAAATCAACTTGGCATCACTCTTCTTGATAGCAACATAAAGCAAGAAATCAATGGACAAACATTTTTAAACAATTAAAAATGACTAATCATTTTAACTGATTGTGAAACATTGAATAAGGAAAAAACTATTATGTCCATAGTGATACCCAAGATTACTTGTGAGTTGTGTTTTGAATGACTTTGAAAAAATGCTACAGTTAAGAAAATTTTTAGATATACCCTTTGTTGATAAATGCTGAAATATTTAGATGTGAACTGTTATGATATCTGCAACTTACTTTCAGATAGGCCAGCAAAAAATAATATAAAAAATGTAGAACTGTATTTGGAATTTTTCATAACAACTACTTGGCATTTTAAAAAGTTACTCAAAACAAATTGCCAAATTTCGAATATTTTTGCATACCTAAAGAAATATATCTTTTATATTGACCAAGAGACATTCTTGTGAGTAAAATATATTCCATCTTATACATTGTTACTTTAGATCTTTGGACTAACCAACTAAGAGTGACTTTTTCATACTTCTGTATACTCTTAGAATTACTGTTGATGATCTAATCTTTGCTTTTTCCAGCAGATACTTATTGAAACTGCTTGTGCCTTAACAGGAATAAAGGTAGTGGCACCAAATTGCATGAACAGTCACTATATTCTCCCCACTGTAGACCACAGTAAAGAAGAAATAAAAATATGTCACTTTCACTTAAGAATGTCCTTTCAGAAGGTCCTTTCAGTTAAGAATTTTTCCTGGAGGAAAAACTATTAATTCAGTTATTTTTCTTTTTATTATTGAGTTATAATATTTATATATTTTTGATATAAGTCCCTTTTCAGTTATATGATTTGAAAATATTTCTCCCATTTTGTAGATTGCTTTTTTACTTTCTTGAAAGCGAAAACACCAAAGTTCTAAAATTTGATGTCCAATTGTCTATTTTTTCATTTTGCTGTATATGTGATTTTTATACATAATGTAGATCAACATTTTAAATATACATTGTAAAATATTTCAAAGCAATGTGGATATTTTTGGTCAATGAATATTTATTTTAGTTTATTTTTAATTGAAGTAAAAATATACTGTATTAGTTTGCTAGGACTGCCGTTCCAAAGTACCACAGACTGGTGGCTTAAACAACGGAAATGTATTCCTCACAGTCTGGAGGCTAGAAGATGTTGGCAGGATTGATTTCTTCTAAGGCCTCTCTCCTTGACTTACTTGTAGGTGGCTATCTTCCTCCGATGTGTCCATGTGGTTTTACTTTGTCTCTGTGACCTAATCTCTTCTTATAAGGCTACTTGTCATATTTGACTAGGGCCAAATCTAATGACCTCATTTAACCTAATTACCATTTTAAAGACCCTATCTACAAATATAATCCTATTCTGAGGTACTAGGGGTTATGAGCTTAAAAATGTGAATTTTGAGGATTATGTGGGGGTACTCCATTCAGCCCATAAAAAATACACAACATGAAGTTTACCATTCTAACTATTTTTAAGTATACAGTTCAGTGGCATTAAATATTTACATTATCATGTAACTATCACCCCCATCCATTTCTAGAACTTTTTTCATCTTGTGAACTGAAACTTTGCCTATTAAAAAATAACTCTCCATTGTTCCCTCCCCGTAACTCCTGGCAACCACCATTTTACTATCTGTCTTTATGAAACATAGTATTTTGAAACATCTTTTTTATCATTAGTGAGAATCTTCAAAATTCCCACACATTAACCATTTTTATGCTAATTCTGTAAGGTATCTACAAACTTTTACCTAGATAAGATATTCTTGTTGTTCTTAAATCATACATAAAATTTTGTCTTCATTTGTACATCCATCTTTCTCTTGATAAAAGATTCCAAAGTTCTCATCAGATTACATAACTGCAACCTAGAGACTTAGACCAATCTTTTTTCATTTATTTTTCAAGATAATTCAAAGTTTAGGTTTTTAAATTTTAATTTTTAAGTTGATAAGATGATGTATATAATTTACAGAAAAAAGGAAAAAGGGAGTTTAAATACCTTGAAATCTTATTATCTTGAAATCTAATGTTTATTTGCCATTTTTGAAAGGGTCAATAATTTTAAAAAAACATTTTATCCAATTTTCTTAATTTGAGAAGATTATATTTTTAAATCTTTTTTCTGCAGTTACTATTTTATTTTGTATTAGGTATGCATTATGTCAACTTTGCATCTCATTGTAAATGTAAATATTAAAAAATATTTTCCAGATAAAATAACTTCTCCAAATTTTTATTTCATTTTATTCCTATATTCACTCAACAAACATTTGAGTCTTTATTATATGTAAATATTATTTTATAGGTATACAAAGAAGAATAAGACATGGTTTTTATCTTTAAGGATGTCAAAAAAAATATATACATAGATGCGTATAAACAAATTAATATATTTAAAAGAAGAATAAACAAAGAAGAGAATTGGTGGTTAGTCCAAACAGATATAACAGCATGGGGAACATAAGGAAGTCCCAGAGGTGCAAGGCCTCCTAGGGGGTGGCCAGTGGCTGAAACAATGGACTGCTACATAGAGAAAGTGTTGCTAGAGATGAGGCTTGATGTGGTTGGAGCCATTTGAAGACCTTTAAATGCTATGATAAAAAGTACCCTCTATGAACCGAGAGTTCTGAAACATTTTAAGTCTCAGAGAAAGACAGGATCTGAGAACATTGGGTGATGTTAGCTAACCTTATTACATAGTAATTTAATGCAGTATGAATATATTTATAGTCATGTCATTTAAAAATTTTCATTAGGTAGTTTTTCAAAGATTATTGATAAATACTGATTATTTCAAAAACTTACACAAAATATATGTTTTAATATATTTGGCATATTTAAATATTTCTCATATTTAAAAATAGTATTGGCCTTATCTCTGTGCTTTTTAATTCTTTTTTCCAGCTTTAAGGAAGATCAGATGGATGAGGAACTAATGGAACCTCTGAAATATGCTGAACAACTTCCTGTAGCTCAGATAATACACCAGGTTTGTTTTCCATTTTATTCTTTTGAAAGAAACAAGATTTTTAATCTCTGAAAAGTAATTGCTTTTGTTAGGTTTTTCAGAATCAATATGCTATAGCTGAAAGGCATTCCAGGCCGTCTGTCCCTATTTAGACTACACCTATTATAGTTGAAAGTCTCATTCAAAGCACACTATTAAAAGGCTACTTGCTATGTAACACTAGAAATCTTCCTTATGTAAAATACAGGGTAAAATCAGAATTATCTTTTGTGCATTACTTAACAATAAAACTTAATTTCAGAAAACTTTCATTTTGAACCATTGTATATAGTACTTGTTACAAGTGACAAGAAAAAAGAGCTGAAAAAATATCATATGGTGTAATTTTTTTGGAGTAGCTAAAAAGAGAAAATCTTGTCCTGCATCCTCTACCTCACTCTATTATCAGCTCTTATAAAGTATAATTCTACATGTCATGTGGGCAATTGGTTCATTTCCAATTATAATGACTCTAGCAGCCCTTCTGCATAATGAAATCTTAGAGAAGACAGTGTTATAAGTATTTAAGCTTAGACTTTGTACTGTAATTTTGACAGCATATAACCTCTGCCCTGTTGGTCCGGAATCTAATAATTTTAAATGATCTATTGACTAGAGTTATAGCCTTTAGACCAAACAGATTTTTCAGGACCTTATAGATATAGGAAAATTTAAAAGCCCTTAAATGTCAGAGTTCCTCAGAATTGTTATGAATGTTAATTGTTATTGTGAGTCTTTTCATATGTCTTTTTCAATCAAAAGAATTTTTATTTAGCTCATATATGTTGATTAGAAGTGCCAGTTTGAGCTTTACTAAAAGAAACAGAGGCTTTTAGTTTAAAATGTTAGCTATATATATTTTTTCATTGACATTAAAATTTAGTATTAAAATTCTGTGAGAAACTACAAAAAATGGTCAGAAATTTGCTCCTTTGAGAAGCTTATCTGTGTTTGGTAACCAGGTCCAGTTTATATGTCAGGAATTCCCTAGTGTTGTCAGAGCTTAAATGACCTAACAGTCTGCAAATGTCACATTTAAAATTCTGTCTTCATGCCTGACTCTCAGCATAAATGAATTAAACAGCAGAGCAGGCAGCAAGTCAATATGTTCTTAACAGTAAGAGTGAGCAATGAAACAGTTTGTGGTTTGCTCAGAATAGGTAAATAGAATCTGCCCAGAACAGTTCACCTAGAATAAAATCAGAAAGAGGAAACAAGAATTAACCTATAAGATGGTTGACCAGATGAAATGTCAGTAATATTTTTATAGCATGAATGAACCAATAAACTACCTCGTTTATGTAACATCTGTGTTTTGCTCTTATACTGTGTGAATTCAAAGATGAAAATTTTTGACCCTGGTGAAAATTTTAGAATGTGATTTTTTTTGACACTATAAAAGCCTGTATTAATTTCAGTCCCGAGCTGTAAACATTATATTAAAATTCAGTAGTATCTGATATTATAAAATTTCTATCTTTAAGAAATTTTGCATGATAGTAACTTATTTTATTTTCATTTTTATTGAATAAAATTAATTTTTTCAGTTAAAGAGTAGTCAGGAAAGGTCATTGTTAATATTAGGCTCTTCATCTATTCCTTTTCTTTCCCTTTTTTAATAGTACTGCAACTTAGGGACTGTTACCCTTGGCTTGTCCAAGTGGTCTCTAAACACGAGTTATGTTGCCAGAAGTTCACTGATAAGTGAATTATTTGAAATCAACTTTTTCCCTAAGAGAATTGTAATGCATGTAATAATTAGGTTCAGCCAATTCCATAAAATCTTTTGATCTATAATGTGTCTAAATTATAGCATTAGTATAGTATATATTAATAACTAACCTCCACCTATAACTATTTTTATGAAAAGTATTCTTGCATTATAGTTCACCTATACCTCTTTTGGAACATGTGTCATTTTTATTTAAAATAAAGTTATTTATTTACATGTTTTATATATCCTATTTGATTATCTTTCTGGACATTGTTGATTTCTTAATATTTCTTTCATCATCTTGCCTTGTACCATGTGTGCATATATCTGAATGTATACATATATATTTTTAATGGTACCTTGAAACACAGGACTACCTCTCATCCCTACCACCCAGTCATCAGAAGCCAAGGACTCTCACTGGTAGTACAATTTAGAAACTGCAGGGGAGATGGAGGCTTTTGAAGGGGAAAAAGGTGTGGAGGCCAAAATATGAGGAGAACCTTGAAAATATAAGAGAGAGGAATGAGGCCCAGTCATTTGAGTAATTTATTTCTTGTGTATGATATTTAAACTGCTTTTTATAATCAGGAGCTAGTTAGGATACTCACTATCGTCATTTTGTACAGTCAAATTATTTACCATTTTTCTAGCAGCCCTAGCAAATATGATTGTACATCTGAGCAGGAGACTCAAGTTATAAACAATAAAATTAATAAGAGAATCTGGTGAGATAGCCAGACATAAGCTAAATAAAATTGATAGCTTCTCTATATTTGCAATAAACACACAGAAATGGTAATGGGAAAAATTTTCTGTCCAACAATGAAAAGAACTATAAAATAATTACAATTAAGTTTAACAAGGAAACCATAGGACCAATATAATAAGAATCATGCAAATGTGCCATGTTTCAGAAACAGAAGGATATACCAAGTTACTTGATGGTGGACAGGGAGAAACAATATGATAAAAGTATAATTTCTCCCAAATTAGCAATTCTAATTACAATGGAAACAAGTGTTTTTTTAATGTTAGGAAAAAATAACTATATGATTTATATGGAAGAACAAGTGTCCAAGAATAACCAAAGAAAGTATATAAGAGAAGTACTTGCTTTGCTGGATTTCAGAACATTAGCCTAAAGCAACTATAATCAGGTGACTATGGTGTGGACAGAGGAGTAGATGAAGGGATCAATGGAACACAATGGAGGAGTAGATTTCAAATTTGCCGGATTCTAATTCACAATAAGACATACTTTGTACATACATAATGATCCTTGATGAATATATGTGTGTATTATAAGACAGAAATAGAAGTTTTCAAGACTCATTTACCCTTATTACATGATATACTTTATTTTCTTTTTCAATTCTGTTTTGTATTTTTTAAAATGGCAAGTAAGTCCTACTGAATTGATTTTACAAGCAATAGGTAGTCCTAACCTGTAGCTCAAAAGGCATTAGAATTTTGGAGAATCTAAAAAATTTTTTTATTATATTTGATAATTTAATATATGATAAAGATATTTTATTTCAGTAGGAAAACAGTTAAATCTCTATTTCATGTTATGAACAAAATAAATTTTGTATAGGTTAAAGATTTAATGTAAAATAAATAAGTAGCTAAAAATCTTAGAACAACATATAGACAATTACATGTGTAATCTGAAAGTAGGGAAGAACTTTAATGAACACTAAAACCCCAAAGATATATTTAGTTCCATAAAAATGGAATATTTTATATGATATAAGGTACCACAAAGTTAAAAGACAAATGTTAGAATCAAGACAAATATATTTACAAAGATGATAACAGTAAATTGGCTAATATGTATAATATAATGTACAAAGAACTCTTTGAAGTTTATAAAAGGCAAACAAAATAACTCGGTAGAAAAAAGTACAAAAGAGATGAAAAACAATTTAGAAAAAAACAAACTAAAAAGGCCAATCAATGAGAGAAAAGAGCCTCAATCTCAGTAAGGAAGTGCACATTACAAATTCAATGACATTATTTAATGCTCATCAAACTGATATAATATCATACCTTGAAAAACAGTTTGGCAGTTTCTCAAAAGGTTACAAAAGTTACCATATAACCTAGTATTCCAATCTAGGTATATACCCAAGAGAAATAAAAACATGCATCTACACAAAAACTTGTGCATGAATGTTCATTGCAGCATTATTGTTTTGTTTTTTTTTTTTTTTGAGACAGAGTCTCACTTTGTTGCCCAGGCTAGAGTGAGTGCCGTGTCATTAGCCTAGCTCACAGCAACCTCAAACTCCTGGGCTCAAGCGTTCCTACTGTCTCAGCCTCCCGAGTAGCCGGGACTATAGGCATGCGCCACCATGCCTGGCTAATTTTTTCTATATATATTAGTTGGCCAATTAATTTCTTTCTATTTATAGTAGAGATGGAGTCTCACTCTTGCTCAGGCTGCTTTTGAACTCCTGACCTCGAGCAATCCGCCCGCCTTGGCCTCCCAGAGTGCTAGGATTACAGGCGTGAGCCACTGCGCCCGGCCTGCAGCATTATTTTTAAGTTCCAAAAAGTAGAAATAACCCAAATGTTCATCAACTATGTAAATAGATTAGGAAAATACAGTATTAATATATCCATATAGCAGAATATTATTCAGCAATAAAAGGGAATGAAGTACAGATACATGCTACAATATGCGTGAACCTTGAAACCATTATGTTAACTGAAAGAAGGAAATCACAAAAAACACATATTGTATGGTTACATTTATATGAAATGTCCAGAATAGCCAAATCTAGAAAATAGATTAATGGTTGTTGAGGTCTGGGATGAGGTAGGAGAGTGGGGACTGACTGCTGATGGTACAGGGTTTCTTTTTTTGGAGTGATGAAAATGTTCTAAACTTAGTGGTAATCATTGCATAGTTCTGTGAATATTCTAAAACCATCAAATTATACACTTTAAAAGGGTGAATTTTGTGGTATGTAATTTTATCTCAATAAATATATTTTAAAAATTAAAACTATCTGTTTCTGGCAGAGATGCTAGGAAAAAATGCTTGTGTACATTGTTGGCAGATATATGAATTATTCCTACCTTTTTAGAAGGCCAACTGGCAACATCACTTCGCATTTAATATACAGACGCTCCCTGACTTATAATGGTTTGACTTAAAATTTTTCAACTTTACTGTCGTTTGAAATGGTAGCAGTTTTGATGTAATGGACAGTATTCAATAAATTACATGAGATATTCCACACTTTATTATAAAATAGTCTTTGTGTTAGATGATTTTGCCCAACTGTAGGCTAACATAAATGTTCTGAGCACATTTAAGGTTACTAGGCAAAGCTATGATGTTTGATATGTTAAATGTATTAAATTCATTTTTGAATTACAATATTTTCAATTTGCAATGGGTGTACAGGTACCCCATCATAAGTAGAAGAGTGTCTATATATGCACTCTTCTACACAATGGTTGCATTCATGAGAATCTAGCCCATGATTTTAATATATAAATAAAAGTGGTCATATGTAAATATCTCAGTACCGTGATATTTATAGCAGCGTTACTGTGGGTACAACAAACTGGAAACAATGAAATGCCCCTCAGCATACTTGATAGAGTGTGTATGATTTTTCAGGAGCCATAATGCAATAGAGCAAATGCATGCTTTTCTTTATTTTTTTAAAATTGGATTTATTTTCTTATTAACTAACCTTCTTTCCTCTCCCTCCTGAGAGCAGAAAATTTAATGTAGTCACTTTTAGATAAAGTCACTCACACCCAGGGTTTTCTCCCTCTTCTGCTTCTTCCTGGGATGATGGAATCACAGCTCAGGTAATAGGGTATAGTTGACATGGTTTCATGGCACTAAGAGATTCAGTCTTCCTCCACTGAGATACATTGTTACATTGTATAGTTTTAGATTGGCATCTATTCTGGTAACCACTGAGATGGCTGGTGTGCACAGCACATGTGTTAATACTTGACACATCATCTCTCCATACATGGTTACATCGCTCTGGCAAAATTAGAGGAAGAGAACAAAGTAGGTAATGATAGAGACCAGCTTGTCATTTGGTATCATTCCTTATCTTCCCCTCCCTTCTGTCTTCTGACTCTCACATTTCTTTCTTCTCCTTTTCCTCCATATTTCCTTCTAGTAAGTCAAGGTGATAGAATTCTTCCCAAATGTTGGTTAATTTTATTAGTATTTTTGTTGAACAGTTAATTAAATGGAGTGTTTAATGCATAGTAGACACTGGATAAGTATGATGACTGTTGATTGTTGAATTTAGACTTTTTTTTGACATACACTGTTTGAGAAGCAAAGACAGTTAAGGGATCTCTATAAAGAAGGTCACCAAGAGTTTATTGACAAACCTGATGATGGTACTCAGACTCCTTTCATAGCCAACAATGGTAGAATTTATTAAACATTTCTGAAAAGGTATGTGAATTGTAGCATCCGTTATATAACTATTTAGGAAATCTAGTGGTCCTGTAGCAAAGTATAAAAGTACAAATCATGAGAAATATAAACTGCAATTATTATTATAAAGGACATTACTATATATGAAAGTACAACTAATCCTTTAAAGATTTATTAAGTTCTTAGGACTTAGAATATTATGTAGAAATAGAAGAAAAATATATACAAAGAAAGTGGTTTGGTTGACTTAGCATGCATATGTTGATAATTTCCCTTTAAAGGTAATTATTTTTTCTCTAGAACTGTTTACTAGGAAGGAAAGTAAACAGATAGGGAGGTAAACTAGTTCTGTAGAACTAGTTTGTCTTATTGATACAGAAATAGAGACATGTGGATGATTTTTCCATATAAGTAAACTTTACATTTACTTCACAGATATAAATTTTAAAATTAAAATACTTTAAAAAAAAAGAACTTGAATTTTGAATTAAGATTTGAAACTTTTGAATATAAGTTGGTATATTTATGGAAAATCAGTATTTTTTTCTTTTTTTGTAAAAAGAATCACTTGCAGAAAAGTCAGGTAACATTTTTCTTTTTTTATAATTAGTAGGTTCATTTCCCTTTAATTTGTAAACATTAAAAGTTGATTGGCGCCATGTAGTGTTTATTGAATTATAAAATGACAGTGACTTAAAAAATAATCAGACACAAAAGTCTTTTAAAAAGATAAAATATGTATGTAGTTATTAATGTATACTAGTTTCAAACATAGATGTCATTTACACTTTCTTTGAAGTGATATATT